>APFE030205786.1:21891-53173 GCA_000404065.3 Pinus taeda | reverse complement strand
TGAAGTATTATGGTCTATACAAGGTGTTGCAAAAGATTGGTACTATGGCATACAAATTGGAGCTTCCTACAGCTTCTCGAGTGCACCGAGTTTTCCATGTTTCATGTTTAAAGAAGGTTATAGGTGACAAGATCCGAGTTCAAACAATATTTCGAGAACTTGACGAGGAAGGAAAAATTATATTGGAACCAAAATTAGTCACAGAAACAAGAACTCGATAGTTATGAAATCGGTCAATTTCGGAGTATCTCATGAAGTGGAAGAACTTGTTTGCTGAAGATTCCACATAGGAGGATGATAATTTTATACTGAAGCATCCAGAACTGCTCAAGTGTTGAGGACAACACTTTTTTGGAGAGGGGCATGTTAGGTCCCTATAATACTAGTGATTACCCCATTACTATTGTAGTTGTATCGCTTATTAATATTGTTGTGCCCCTATTGTCCCCATATTGTTATTACTGTGCCCCATAGAATCCCTCTATTGTTATTTTTGTGGCTTTATATTATTATTGTTAGGTCGGCTACGTTATATTGTGACTCCTTAGACACCCATATATAGAAAGGAGGTTTTGTCATTTGAATCATCCAAGAATTGTTCATTTGTGTAATGTAAAGGAGGTTTCCCCCTCGAAGACGCTGAATTCTCTGGCGTTCAACTATCTTTTTTATATTTTTGTGACCTAGTTTCATAACATGCTATGGAAGGTAATGTTACCTTACCAGATTACTATAGTGAGTATTATACTTCATTGGACATGCATATTTTGGTAACTTAACCTTGCCAGATTACTACAATGAGTATTATATTTCATTGGACATGCATAGTTTGGACCTAAAAGTGTGATTGATTAAAACAGTAATTGTAACTAAAATAAATAAGAAGCACAAATTATATTTTCAATGTTATACCAAACTAGGGTCAAAATTGTAAAGAGTATGTACAAATTCGATACAACATACTGTATGCATGAAGACATCATACATGAACCACTTTATGACCTTCATAAGTAGGTCAATGTGACTGACACCCGAAAAGGAAAAATACATAATGGAAGCAACTCCTAGTGCTTCTTAGTTAATGGTAGAAAGAAAATGTTAAAATAAGAGCACATTCTTAATAGTTCACTCAATTTCGAAGTGTCATGTATGTTCATATCAATCCAAATATAAATGGATTTATGTTAATAACAACCCATAAATAGGGTTCTTTCTAATATGAAACAAGATAAATATGATTTTAATAGAAGGATATTAGAGCTTGCAAATGTACTTCTTGTGGGAAGGGAAAATATTACAATGATCTGTGTGTTTATATGAACAAACTATAAATGTGTATAACAATAGAAATGAGAAACATATTGGATATGGTGGTGCTCGATGCAATGGAAGTAAAAAGAGAACAATTCATAACAATCAAATGAATAATGACGATGGTACACTAGATTAGGGACATGATCGCTCTGAATTAATAAATCAATCTATGGTAAACTGGAAGTTTTCGCATTAATATAGCCTATTAAAATCAAAGGATCTTAGGCTCGTATTAAAATAATACACACCTCAAATAAAAGGTAACATATAAAATGTTCTAGACAAGGAAGAAAGAGGATAACAAATCCACACAACAGCTGGTCGCTAAAAATACGAATATAATGACTAAGTAGTACTAGTAACCGAGGCGATGTGCACAAAGATATTGGGATCTATCAATATAATCAATCAATTCACAATAATACCATTTGGAATACATATGTTGCACAACTATTTCCTACCGTATAATAATAAATAATAAATAATAATAAAAATAATAAATAATAAATAATAAATAACAATAAAATAATAAATAACAATACTGAAGCTCTAAATAAATATAAATAGAAATAAAGCAAGAAAGCAGTAAAAAGCAGTAAAGCTATCAAAAAGTAAAAACAAAAGAAATAAAACAAGAAAGTAGTAAAGTTTCATGTTGACACATGGAGTGTGTGCATGTGGTTTCCCTTCCAATGTTTGCTCTATTTAATAGATGGTGAGGAGGATGAGAGGCATTCCATCATTCCATGATTCTATCATCTATTCTCTTGGGAGAATACTGTTGTGAGTCAAAGGATTGCCTGGTAGTGGTACATTGATTAACGGCTTAGGGGTGGCTAGTTGTAGCAAGATTTTGTGCAACTGATCCTACGGTCGGCTGGAGAGTCGTCCCCAAGACTTTGTTGCATTTAGCAGAATTCAACTAGCATTCAACCCTAAAATCATAAGTGAGAGACATCATCGCCACAAATAAGTTGTCTCTACTCATATCTTTTTGAAATTTAATGTTATTTAGTTGATCAATTGCGTGTTGATTATAAATCTCATGATTAATCTAATTAATTACATGTTTTTATTTTGGCGTTGTTACACCTACCAAGAAATATTAGGAAGTTTACCTAATAGATAGCATTAATAATGCTATCTGGTTTGAAGAGGAAAACATAACAATTGTTGATAATGGATAAATGAGTTTTATTTTTTTATTTCCAAAGGTGATTTAATGATGTAAATACCTTAGGATCACACCCTGGTACACATAGTGCCTAGGAACTTATAGGCTGTGGAATTGAAAACATTGCAACTTTCACAACTCATGTATGAGAAATGTATGTAATTACATACTAATTATGAAATTGGGTGTGGGCATACACTGAATGGTCCATGGCCAACGAGGTGTTGGAAGAAGTGTATAAAGAATAATAATCAATCATATGACGTGATTAGTTTAAGAGTGGAGTATATTTTGAGTATAAACACATATGATTTTGGTTAAAGGCAAAGTTAAGGGTGTTATTAAACTTCAACTATAACAATGAAATCCATACTAGAATAACTATCATAGTCAATAGTATTCATTATGATTAAGCGGAGGTCATATTCCTCTATTATAAAAGCCTTGCCTATGGGACATATTCAATCCAAAAACTCAAGGTTATTGGTTTTGTGAAATTATATTTTTCATCTATGTTATCAATTTCATAAAATTTCCTGCAACCACAAGATACATAAAAAGGATTAGCAAACGAAAAGAATTTGAACACTTTGACATAAAATAAAAAAATCAATTATGCTCTAGTTACATAAGCCGAACAGGTTCATTCTCCAATCCATAAATCAAACATGGGTTGAGTGGAGTTGCACGAAGGTAATATGAGTAATGGAAGGAATTTTTTTGGCATAAAACTAACCTACGTGGACGAAGTATATGTCATGCAGGTGAGGCTATGGAAATTGGTATGGTGTACAAGTGGTATAAGTACTACTATGTACAAGAAATACATATGATACTAATATGGATGCATATAGTGCATGATGATACATGACATATATAGTTGTATGTGTGCACTACACACTATGTGTAGGTATACATGCTTGAAGAGAAAGCATTGGGGATCACTAGGTTAGGCAACCAATCCAGACTGTGTGCAGAAGGAAGAAGATAAGAAGTGATTCAAGGATAAGTATTAGTGTTTTATTCTAGTTTTGTATACATGTGATTATGAGTCTGATCTATGTGGATTACATGTGATCTATAATTGACGGGTATTATGATTTTGATGGTTATGTTGAGCTAACCTGATATGATATTTTATACATGTTGATTATTCAAATGTGCTAGTTTAACTTGTTATTACTAATGTAGGGTAATTGCATGAAGCAAGTGTTTGGCGAGAATACAAAGGAATTAGAAGAATGCACGGGAACAACATGCATTTCTTCCAATATAATGAACATGAGGAGGCATATTTAAATGGCAGGAAACATAACTCATCATTACTCAAATAGTAATACTATATATCAAGCTATGATATTTACTATGGTAAACAACGTTGAGTTTCTGCATCTAAAATCTCTCAAAAATTGATTGAAACAAATGTCACAAGTAATGGTGGAAGGACATGTGCAGGTAAAACTCATTTGTAATCGATATATATATCGAAAGGTCTACATCAGATGGAAATACTATGGGAGCCTATAAATTTTGAGACAACTACTTGTGAATGAGGAAATAATATTGTAAAATGTACTAATACACTGAGGACAATGTAAACTTAAGGGGTAGCATATGTAACAATCATCCCCTGTATGTAAAATTTTCTAACCTAAGCTAACAAAAACTAGGTCTGATGTGTAACCAAAAAAGTAAACACTCTATTATGAAATAAATAAAATAATTAATCACTTGGAAAAGTGAGACACTAAGAGATGAGATTCTTGCCAAATCCCATTGGTGAATTGGAATGGATAATTATTTCATGATAAGACTTCCAGATCCAAATCTAGATGAGCTTAATGGACTTGGAGATAAATATCCATTAAGCTACTTAGCTGGAGTGATTTGATAATCACCCTATCAGTGACCTCAGTTGAAGATTTGTTAAACAAAAGGTATTACAGACTCATGTGCTGGTGTGTGTTCTATGTTATTTAAGAAATAGATCGATCAGATTGCCAATACACAGACATTTAAATGGAAAGACAACAGAGAAATACAGTAAGCAACGTAAAGACACAAACATTTTTTAGTAAGGAGTTCACCCTATTCTCCAGGTTACGTCTCCGACCCATCTTTAGTGGTGGCCTTAATTTATTGTGTCTTTCAGCAGAGAAATTACAACACAGGGACTCAATATGAGTTCTCTTGAATCACATTTTGCTTGGCAGGGTTGTTCTTGGATTCCCCAAGCCACTCGGAGTCACAAACTCTTTTTCTTCCTACCACCTCTATGACCCTTGGTCTACAGTGGAAAGAGTCAAAAGTGATGCTCAGTCTGGACAGATTCCTCTATGGGAAGCCTCGAATCTTCAAGCTCTCCAGTGCTTGATGCCGCCTGTGGTCAGCTCGGCCCTCTGTCTCCTCTACTTGGCTTTACTATTCTCTGTGTTCAGTCCTCCTCTCCAGGTTCATTGTTCACTGTCTCTCTTGGTCACTTGGACTCCTCTGAATTCAGGTTCCTAATCAACTCCTCTTCTATTCGACTGTCTCTGTTCATGGCTTTAGCCATTCGATCCCTATGCCTGTTCGGTTCCTCTCCTGCCTACGTCGATTCTCCTTCCGTAGCTGTGCTTGGATTTCCCTTTTCGGCGTCAACATTAACCCCGAGGGAGTGGCCACGTGTCCCCATCTAACTAGTGCCATCATGTTTCGTCGGTTCGTTTCTTTAGTTACGTCGTGGATGCATTCTTCCTCCACCATGGTGGTCAAACGGACTCCAAATCCCTTTAGAACGCAACTTAATTCCCTTCTTATTCTGCTTCCTTCCATCGGGTGCAATCTCAGCCATCCAATATGGGCTCCTCAAGATCTGACATCATACGCACATAGAGCGCGGTTGACTTGCTTGATCGATAGCGGGTGATCAACGACGATTTTCTCTCACCTCCACCACCACGCATCGATCGGTGTAGGGAATTGCTTCGCTCCTATCCAAAACCTCTTACCGTTAATGAGTGCCCTAATCGAAACCACCAGTTTCCAGAGCGTGGGTCCCGCCTTCGTACTTTAGCACTTTTAACTTTTCCCGCTCGCGGTCCTCCGGTTCCCCCACACGACCAAGTGCTCGGGCTTTCCAATTTTGGCCCTGTTCGTCCAGCTAGGCACTAATTGTGCATCAAAAATCATCTCCTTTTCCCGATCCAGGGCTCCAAGGGGCTACTTTGACGTCCGCACAGTCTCCATGGGCCTCGGTCAGTGTGCTTTGACCGAGGTCCTCGCCGTTCCATGCTGGCTGCCATTGCCGCTGGTTCAGGGTGTTCTTAATGTTGTTTTGGACTCTTTAAAGATTTGTTTCATCCTGATACAATCAAGGTCCTTTGACAGTCGTTTATGGATCTGATTCGGATCACGACCTTCCCACTGAAAAAACTTTTGGACCACCAAAAGCTAGTTTTCTTCAAGCATCGAATAAGTGAGGAAACTGTTGTCTCACTTTTCTAATGTCAATCCACTTCGCATTGCTCAGCTTCGAACCTTTAAGCCCAATCCTGAGGTATTCCACTTTTCCACTGCATGTCGTCCTCACCTTCCTATCCAGCATTGTGTCTTCCTGTAATTCACTAAGATATTTAGGTAGCACGTCATCAACAGAAGGTAGTTGACTCTGCTCTTCATGGTCCTCAATCATTGAAGGTTCAAACAACCTCAAGCAATCTGTGTTCACGTTTGAGTAGATGTGCATGTAAGCTGGTAGATCAAGGCGAAAAGCATTTTCACCAATCTCCTCAAGTATCCTGAAGGGTCCATACCTGATAGGTTTTAACTTTTTACCTTCACCTTGCATCCTGTCCTTGCTGATATATAGCTAGGCAAGGTTTCCAACATGAAAACTATGCTCCATCTGATGCTTATCATGCCTGGCCTTGTACTTTACCTAACTCTTTTCTAGTTGTTCCTATACTGCCTGGTGGATCTCCTGGATCTGTTCAATAAACCTAGTTGCCTTGTCCACATCACTGTGTCTATCAACCATGGTATCATTACCAAAGACAAAATCCAAAGGAGACCTTGGTATGAAACCAAAACAGGTCTCAAAAGGAGATCTCTATGTAGAAGAGTGTTTGGCTCTTTTGTAAGCATGCTGCACATTACACAAGTGTTCATCCCAAAGCTTAGGATGTTTGCTGCAATATCCTCTCAGTAACTGGATCACCGTCCTGTTAACTACTTCTGTCCAGCCATCTGTTTGTGGGTGAAAAGATATTCGTTTCTTAAATTTGGTGTCCATTAGTTCCCACAGACTGGACCAAAACTTCCCCACAAATCAGGTTTCTCGATAAGATACAATAGAAGTGGGTAATCCAAAATGAACCCATACTTGTTGAAAGAATAATTTTGCATTTTGTTCAGCTGTAATATGTTTACTACAGGGTATCAAAATACACATTTTGTTGAACCTATACACAAAAACATATAGATAATCATTACCTTTCCTATATTTAGGCAGTCCTCCAACGAAATCCATGGAAATGCTTTCCCAAGGGTGAGAAGGAACTAGCAATGGAGTGTACAAGCCTAGTTTTCTATTGTTGGGCTTTCTTTTAACACTCATAGCACACCCCTTTACATATCTAGAAATTGTCTCACTCATTTTCGGAAAATAGCAGAACCTTTGCAGTTTTGCAACTATTTCACTTACCCCAAAGTGACCTGATGTTAGCGAAGTGTGTGATTCCCTAATTATCTTTGCTCTCTTAGTTTGTGGAATGCAAAGTTTCCCACAATGATATAAGAGTTGGTCATTCACATGATAGTCCAATTCTTCTACTCTTTTGCCTTGACTCAAAGTTGCATATACATGTTTAAAATCCATATCCTGAGCATATTGTTCTATGTAGCTTTCACGTAGCACAGAATTATGCTTAAGTATCGTAGATGCATTTATAATGGGTCTCAATAACATATCTGCAACCTTTTTATGTATGCCCTTTTTATATCTGATGACTAAATGAAATTGTTGTAGAAAACCCATCCATCTGTAACGTCTTGATTGCTGCAACTTAGTTTGGGAGTGTAGGTATTGAAGTGGCTCATGATGACTATGTATTATTGTCTCTTTTCCCATTAAGTAATGTTTCCACTTTTTCACACTCTGAACTAATGCATACAATTCTTTATCATATGTAGGATAATTAACTACTGCAGGATTAAAAGTCTCAAAATAATAACATACGAGTTTACTGTGTTGTGTCAACACTGCTCCCATGGCATAGTCACTAGCATCAATTTGGATCTCAAATGGTCTTTGTAGATCTGGCAGTACTAGTACAGGTGTTGTACTAACTTTTTTCTTTCAAGGTGTCGAAGGAGTTTTGTTGTTTGCCTCCCCACTGAAACACCTTGTTCAATCCTATCAAAGCATGTAAGGGAGATGCAATTGAGGAAAATTTTCAAATGAACCTCCTCCAATATTTTGTTGTTCCTAAGAAGCTTCTCACTTCTGTAGCAGACTTGGGTTTAGTCCAGTTTACAACGACTACCACTTTAGAGGGATCTATTTTCAATTCACCTTCCCCTACGATGTGACCCAAATAATTTAGAGAGGTTGTGCCAAATTCACAGTTGGAGAGTTTAACGTAAATTTCTTCTCTTTTTAAAACATCTAATGTCTTCTTAACATGCTTTAAATTTTCTTCCGACGTTTTACTAAAAATTAGAATGTCATATAGATACACAATAAAAAAATCATCAAGAAAAGGTTTGAGTACATCATTCATTAATATCATGAAAGTATCAGGAGCATTAGTTAGGCCAAAAGGCATAACTAGCCATTCATACAATCCGTGCTTTGTTTTGAAAGAAGTCTTCCATGCATCTTGTTCTGCAACTCTGACCTGGTGGTATCCATTATGCAAATCTAGCTTGGTAAAATAAACAACTTCCTTCAATTGATCTAAAAGAACATCTATGCGAGGAAGGGGATAACGATTTTTGATTATTATCTTATTCAGTGCTCGGTAATCAATGCACATTCTCCACGAGCCATATTTATTTCTCACCAAAACGATTGGTGACCCACATGGTAATGTGCTAGGCATGATGAACCCTTTCTCGAGCAACTCCTACACCTGCTTCTTGATTTCAGAATTCTCTAAAGGAAACAACCTGTAAATCCCAATGTTAGGCAAAGGAACATCTTGCTACAAAATAATATCATGTACTATTCCCTTTTTGGGTGGCAGACATTCAGGTTCCTCAAATAAGACATCATACTCTGAAACAACTTTTCCTATATCAGCTTGCTCATCAGCATTACAACCCTCAAATACATTGGTTTTATCAGGTTTCTTTTCCTTTACAACCATCAATAAGAACTGTTTGTATGAATTTATCATTCTTTTCATATGTCCTGAGTTTATGAGAGTATAATTATTCTTGAGCTTATGAGCTCTTACAAATTATTCAATTCCATCTTTAACAAGTAGATACCTGTTCTCAGCTCTATAGGAAATAGCCTTTCTGTCATACAAGTAAGGACTTCCTAAAACAATTCCACATATATCCAAAGGAATTACATCTAACTCAACCTCATACAAATGCTGACCCAAAAGAAAACTTGAATTTGCACTGTCTAGCCACTTGTAGTTTTGCTTTATCATTCAACCAACCTAATGGGTATGGCTTCTTATGAGGTTTAGTTTCTAACCCCAATTTCTTTACAATTGCTTTAGAAATTAGATTTACTTGTGAGCCACTATGGAAACAACTCAAATATGGAAAAGCTCATGCCTTTTTCTCTCATGTTCTTCATCAATAATAGATTGAGCGGAATTACTAGTAGATTTTTCATAATTATTACCTTTTATGCCTGTGGCTGCAATGATTATTTCATCTCCCGAGTCTAACCCCAAATCTTTCAGAATAGGTGCAAAAATCTTCTTCTTCTTGAGCTTGGAATTCGTAGGTCTTAGCTCTGGATGCAGAATCCAACAATGCTCATTATCATGCCCCTTATTTTTATAGTGAGTGCATGAAGCTTTTCCTTTCTGTGTAGTGTTAGCCTTCCTTGGTTTCGACTTCTGCTTTCTTTCCTCCTTGCTCTTGCTTACAGTGGGTTGGGATGGTCCCCCAACTTCTGGATTTCCATTCTTTCCTCTAGATTCTAGATGAGTAGATTGTACAGATACCTCATCTATACTAGTGGGATTAAACATGAGGATGGTATGCCTCATGTAGCTGTGTAGAACACCAATGTACTTCAAAAGAGTCTCTGGTGAGTCTAATGAGATACCTAGCATCAATGTTCTCTTTCTAAATTCTTGAGTATACCCTTGCACACTTTGCCCTTTCAACTGTCGAAGAGTTTGCTAACTCATCATGGCTTTTTGCATGTAGGCCAATGGATAGAACTGCTTTTTGTTGCAGAAACAAATTCACTCCAGATAGAGATAGTCTTACTATGTCTTTTTATATCAGCTTGGGTTTTGCCTTCACACCGAACCAAGGCAGTGCCTCCTAGGCGTAGGCTTGCCAACTGAATCTTACTCTTGTCTGAGTCTATGTTCTTTACTTTGCAATACACATCAATTTGTCTAATCCAATTGTCCAACTTTTCAGCATTTAGCTCTCCATCATATATAGGAAAATCAAATTTAACATCTAGCTTGATCAAAGATGCTTTCTTACTATGCACAAGGCTATTCAGAGGTGTGAGAAAGATTTCCTCTTTCCCTTTTCCTTTGGAGTGGTCATGGAAATGAGACTCATCTTCTTCTTTATCTTGTTTAGAACCTAATGAATCTTCAACCTCATGCTTTCTAAAGTCCCTATACATTTCTTCTACCATAGAATTTATAGCTAGGAAACTTTCTATGAATTGAGGGTCTGGCCCTATAAAACATTCTTCTGACATTCTCTTCCGAGGATAGACTCTCCCAATTTCAGGATTAGTTTCCACCAACTCTCCTTCTCCTAATTTGAGCTTTGATCTAGTGATCATTCAACAGCTAAACCAACACAAGCTTGTCTAACCTTACAGCCTAAAGTTCTGATACCATTCGATCTGATAATCACCCTATGAGTGACCTTAGTTAAATATTTATTGAATAAAGGTATTACAGACTCATGTGTTGGTGTGTGTGTCTATGTTATTTAAGCAACAGATCGATCAGATTTCCAATACACAGACATTTAAATGGAAAGACAATAGAGAAATACAATAAGCAGACACAAAACACAAGAAGTTAATAAGGAGTTCACCCTATTCTCCAGGGCTACATCTTTGGTCCAGCTCTCAGTGGTGGCCTTATTTTATTATGTCTTTAAGTAGAGAATTACAATGCAGGAGCTTAATATGAGTCACTTGATGCAGATTTGCTTGGCAGGGTGGTTCTTGGATTCCCCAAGCCACTGAAGTGCACAGACTCTGTTTGCCTACCAGCTCTGTGACCTTCTAGTCTACAATGGAGAGAGCCCAATGTGGTGCTCAGTATGGATAGATCCTCTCTAGGATGGCTTGGATATTTCAAGCCTCTGGTGCTCAATGTTGCCTTCGGTCAGCTCAGCCCTCTGTCCTCTTCTACTTTTACTTCACTGTCTTCTTCTCTGTGTTCCGTCCTCCTCTCGAGATTCTGGTCTCTCTATCTCTCGGGGTTCTTTGTCCCTCTCTGTCTCTCTCTGAATGACTCCCACTGTGTATTTCGTCTCCGTTCATGGCTTTGAAGCCATTCATTCCCAGACTATTCGGTTCCTCTTCCACCTCCGTCGAATCACCTTCTGTAGCTGCACTTGGAGTTCCCTGTTCGGTGTCATCATCAGTGCTCAGGGAGTGGCCACATGTCCTCCTCTAAACGGTGCCAGCCTGCTTCATCGGCTCATTTCTTCAGTTACATCGTGGATGAAGTCTTCCTCCACCGTGGTGGTCAAAACAGACTTCAAATCCTTCTAAATCGCGGCTCATTCCTTCGTCGATTCCGCTTCCTCCATCAGGCGCGATCTTAGCTGTCCGATCTAGGTCCCCCAGATCCAATGCCATATGCACGTTTCGCACGGTTGACTTGCTCGACCTTTAGCTCACGATCAACGGTGGTTTTCTCTCACCTCCGCTTGCCATGTGTAGATCGTTGAGTGGGATTGCGCCACTTCCATCCAAAACCACTTATCGTTTGAGGGCACCCTAATCAATGCCGTCAGTTTCCAGAGTGTGGGTCCTGCCTTTGTCCTTTAGCACTACGATTCTCCAGCTCCCCACACGACCGAGTTCTTGGGGCTTCCCCATTTTGGCCCTTTTTGTCCATCAAATCACGCATCAAAATCCACCTCTGTTTCCAGATCTGGGGCTCCCAGGGGCTAATTCGGCCTCCCGCGCAGTCTCCATGGGCCTCGGTCAGCGCGCTTCGACCAAGGTCCTCGTCGTTCCACGCTGGCTGCCATTGCCACTGGTCCAGGGTGTTTTTGATTGTTGTTTTGGAATTCTTTGATGTTTTTCCAACCTGATACAGTCATGGTCTTTCCTACAGTTCTTTATGGATCCAATTCAGATCACCCAAGCTAGTTGCATAGATGCAGGAAAAGCGGGTGCTCCAGGCTACTCCCACTGAGAACGTCCAAATGATGAAGGCTGAACCACGCGAGGAGGATCCTAATGTGAACATGATGCTAAGAAGTGGTGCAACTACAAGAGAAGATAAGGGGAAGCAACCTGAGGAGGATGCATGGGTTCGGAAGGCCCCTATGAAGCAACTTGAATTTGATTTGGAACACGTGAAGGAAACATTTATGGAAGCTAAGAAGAGCTTCGTGGAGGCTTCTACTTCGAGTAGCAAGGATCAAATTGAGCTGGAGATGGCTACTTCCATGCTAACTACCTTTTTAGAGACATGCATGAAGCTACTATGGGACACTAAAGCAGTGAAGGGATTGCAAGAGTTGATAAATAGGTGCGCAGGGTCAGACGAACTACGCATGCTACAGAAACTAGGTAAGCATGCTTTGCACACTGGGCGAGAAATGCGATTGACTACCTATATTGGGGATTATGAGATGGATCAGGTCATTTTGGATTTGGGGTTCGATGCGAATGTCCTACCTAAACAGACATGGGAGTGCATGGCTAGGCCCGCACTATAATGGTCTCCTATCTAATTACGGATGGCGAACCAACAAAAGATCCTGCCTATGGGGAGATTACAAGGAGTCACAGTGGACATCGAAGGTGGAAGCACACAGATCAATTTTTAGGTAATAGAAATTGTGGATGATAGTAATCCTTACCCCACATTATTAGTTATAGACTGGGCCACAGACATGAATGGGGTCATCAACCTGAAAAGATGAAAAATGATATTCGAGAAAAAGTCTCTCCGCGTAGTTGTCCCGCTAGATCTAGCTGAAGGGGCGCGCTACACTGAACTTGTGCACGATGAGGACAGTGAAGATGAATTGGACTGCATCTACCAGATCACAGCATAAGATCAGGATCGGGTGAACCCAACAGTGGACGGGAGAATCTCATGGGAACGTGATAGTTCCTACACATCGGACTCTGATGAAGAGATCGAGCGATGGTAGAACCGATTACATGAGGTCACAATGCTAAATTGTAATATGATGGTTAGATCATTACGTCGTGTAACAATAGAAGCAAGGGAGTTACCAACAGACACAACGCACATGCAGGAACTGGTAGACCGATGCGAAATGGAAATTCTAGAGCAAAAGCAACCAGGTGCAGATCTGGGGCCGCTGGGTGAATCAACTGCACAAGGGTGGAGGACACGCCAACAGACTAGGAGAACATTGCGTGGACGTAGAAGGTAGGTGCGTGTACGCGTTGGAGGACAAAGCGGGGGGAGTGTCCATTGGCGGCGTAGGATATAGGTGTATATGGTGCACGTGCCGAACCGGCTAAGAATCAATAATCTGAAGATGCCACAGCAGGGCATTCTGCCAGTTGATCGCGACAAAGCTAGTATAAAAACCGGGGGGAGCAAGACTAGCATCTGTCTGATAAGACCACCCAATAAGAATCTATAGATACCAGGGGTTCGATGGGCCTCTAAAGTCAGCAGCAAAAGGAGAGGGACGAAGGTGATAGAAGTAACTCCTCAGACTATAAAACCCGCAGTTCATGAGGTCCTAGGCAAAGAAATTCGGCGGTTGCAGGAAGCTATTCAGTGCGGCACCAGCAGGCTTCATGAAATCGAGGAAGAACAAGCACAACTGAGGAGGAAAAGCATGATGTTGGAGGAAGATATCAGCAAAATAAAAGCTGGTGTTGCACAAGCGGGTAGCACGACTCTGCAAATAAGGGAACCAGGCCTGGCCAGGTCTAGCTTGGTACTAGAATGAGCAACGACCTTGCTATCATGGTTGCGACTACACCAACGAAGAAGTGTACCATATATAGCAGCACTCGATGGGATAACGGATACAAAAGCACTTGAAAGGTGCCCACAGCCCCAGCTAGCAGGGACGGGGAAATCTCGTACCTAGGGTGCGACCACCTGACTAGCTCTGAAATGCACAGTCTCAACACCCCAAGAAGCTGAAAGGAGGTGCGAGACTATAAACAAGTATGTAGGAGGCCTGCACGGAAAGAGGGTTCCATGCAGGGCCAGTAAGTTCGCAAGATCGCGGCTGCACCGAAAGTGTTGTGCTGCCATGTGGAAAGGCTAGGAGGTGACCATTGACATCACTATTCATGAAAGGAAGTTCGAGTTACGGCGGAGAGGAGTGGGCGGCAGGTCATTAAGACAGGAGCCCCGAGCTAGATATGGAAATATCTACCGCTCAGAAGATATGAATAAATTGAAAAAGGAGGGAAGGGTTCCATTAAAATATACGTTTTCATCTAAAAACCCTTGCACAACAATGGGATATTTGAGATTTGAGCTGGCACAAAATAGCAAGCCTCCCATGAGTACTGTGGCTAGAACGCGAGCAAGGTTCGCGGAAGAATTGCATCCGACCCAAGAGGACACAGCAGAAGCAGCTGTTGCCCTCGAGGTTCCAAAGTCCCCTCGCACGCTGCGATCCCAGAAAGACAAGCAGACGATGGGGCTAGTCAGGATATCACTGAGATTCAGTAAATTGTCAGTAGCCGGAAAGGGCAAAGAAATCACCACCGAAATTGACGAGGACGAAGAAGATTTGCAAGCCCTGATCGCTCAGATTGAAGCACAGGATGAGGAAGAAGAGGATGCATTCCAAATACCTTTACTACCTCCATATGTCTCTCCTTGGAATGGGACAACCAAGATATCAAAGGACCTAGATGCTGCGAAGAGTACGTTCCAGACCCCGCTTCTTTTGGATGAGATAAGGTTTGACGGTTTGCCACTGGGCCGAGTACTGAATATCAAGTTCGAAGATTGGGATCTGGTGGACAGTGACAAGTTCCCCCAATTTGACGTAAACAAATTACTACCGCGGAAATGGCTACTAGGTTTGGAAAAGGAGGGCTTACTTAATCTGAGGTGGATACCCCACTATCACCGTGCGACCATCACCATTTTTGTTATTCGACAGTTACTCTCTTTGGTACATGATGGGTATCTCTGGTTGGAAGAGTCGATTCCTATCACAGCTGATTTAGTACACCAGATTACTCACGTGCCTATTAAAGGGAACGACCCCACAAACATAGCCGGAACAAGTAGCAATTTGGGTCTTGCAGAAACAATGAAGGCTAAATATAAGCTAGAAAAACGAAAGTGGGGATATGTAATAGCAAGCATCAAAGACTGAGGGGTGTGAGTCGCCACCTAGCTACTAGCCACTAAACTCATGAGGAAATGCCACACAGATGAGGTGCCAGCCCCTATCATTGCGCTTGTGGAGCAGTGTGCAAAATGAGTTCAGTTCAACAAGGCGCAGTTCTTATGCGACGAATTTCTAACAAATTGTAAGGAAGCCCAAGGAAAAGGTAAGACTTTCCATTATGCATGGTTGCTACTATAAATCCTTTTGGTTGTAGGAGAACTACCGCAGGGTAGCCAATTTCCCAGCATTGAGCACAACCTGCCTGAAGCAGTGCGTTTACTTTGCTCTGGGCTACGAAGGATGCCACGAGGGTCTGGGAGATCAAGGTATTTTGGATATTCGTGGAAGTGAGTATCCAGACATGGATCACTTGCAGACCGCAAATGTCCCCAACAATCTACAAAAATTTGCTAAGCACGACCGAGTTCAAAGTAGACATGTGCAACCTATATATCCGGGCACGGAAGGATCCAATGCGAACATGGGTCAAACTCCCATTCATTGCAACGGACGATGCAATTTACGAGTTATTGGCAGCATGGCCTCTGGAATGGCGTTCCCCAGACATGGTCGCATTAGAAAGGATGGTAGCACAGCAGTGAAAGAAGGAAATCTAGCTGCGTCTCACTAAATTGGTGGAAAGGACATGTCAGGGACAAAAGGCCGCTTCGTTGCAGGAGGCGACCCAGGAAGTAATTGCCGAGGAGCTCACGGAGGATCAGGAAATGTCCTCGGAATAGGACATGCAGAAGGAATCAGAGACACAGGAACACACAGACTTTACCACAAAATTTCTCCAAGGCAAAAGGCCGCATAGTAAGGAATCGCCACATGCACACAAGAAGTCAAGAATAGCAAAGACTTTGGAGAAAGAATTTCTTGACAGCAGCAAACCAGCACGCAATGTTGCTATCGACGCATTGGAGGAGTTGATGACAGAGTAGACAACTATGTTGGGGGAGCTCAGAGCACAGCTACAAGCATTACGGGTGTGACCCTCGGAAGGGATGATACCAAACCTAGCAGATGATACAGCTACAGCTAAACAGATGGTGCGTAGTCACACAATTAACACTTTAGTGTTGCTAGCAGGCGCTATCCTAGCCGAAGCCAAGGGGGACATGCGAAGTTGGGGATTGAATTTGACCTCTCTGCCTCGAGAAACCCTCTACCAACTGCAGGATGGGATAACCGCTAAGCTGCGTTCCAGGGAAGGCCATGCCCTCCAAATCTTAATGGAACATAAGGCAAATCTGGAGTAGGTCAGCCTACAGTGTGATGACTTGTTCGCCTGCAACCAGGAAGTGGAACAAGCCATGGCAGAGGCTTGCAGCAAGGTACCAGAGTTGGCTGTCATAGCGGAACTTCCAATAAATGATAAGATTCATCACATAGTGACAAGATTCTGTACGGCTCGGGAGGAGGGCGTGAAAGCTCAGTGGGAATTAAAATTGCAGATTACGGAGCTAAGGCTGAAGGCACAACCACCCACACCCCCAGGAGTTCGTGAACAACGTCATGGTGAAATTCAAGCAGGATTGGAAGTCATAAAGCAGAAGCACAGGAGTTACCCTATAGGATGACCCAACGCTACAATAGGTAGAAGCAGAAGCACAGGAGTTACAACAGGTGTCTGACAAAGTTCGGGGGACTATGCAAACGATTGCCATCACACAACGACTAGCCAAAATGAGGGAGGCCCAAGTTCTCAAGGCACAAGTTGACGCCGCTTGGCAGAAGGAGGCAGTACGTAAAGAACGTATACAGCCTTGGTTTGATGAGGCCTTCGTGGTCTCCACCAACATTGAGGGAATGTTAGCACACATGCAGGCAACATCGGAACCCAGGCAAGAAATGGAATATGATAATAATGCATCGGTGGCTTGCGTAGAATGGATAAAGCAGATGGCGGAAGATTTTGTTGCGAGGGTAAGCGAAGCAAAAAATTTGTTGAATGGCCTCCACGCAAAGATTTCGACACTAGCCGAGTGACTTGGGACGAGTCACATTGATTGTGTTGGGGGCCTGTTGGGTAGCGGAGGTCCCGCGTAATGGTTTTGGGGCTCAAAGCCCATAGTTTTGGGTAAAATTATGGTAAAGACTCCACGAAGTGCACGGAGCACGAATTGTAACGAGTCAAGTCAAAGGGTTGTCCACCTGAGAATAATGTAAAATAATAGGAAGTGAGTTGGCCTGCCCATGGCCCGTGGACCATGGGAATGTATAAATAGAGTGAGGCTCTAACGGTAGAAGGCAGTTTACTTTTTGGTTTTGGATCTTGATGTTATGGGTTTGTGAAGGAAATATTCTCTCCGTCTGTAAGTACGAGTCAAGGGTGTTGATAGATAGATAGAGGCTCTGCAGCTGTGTGCGCAGAGGTCTAGTAGAGTCCGCAGCTGTGTGCGTAGACCCCTGCAGCTGAGTGCGTAGGGAGGATCTAGTTGTATTGACAGAAGATATTAATAAAGATAAGTTGTTTATGGAATATCGCAGAGCTATTGTGTTTTGGTTTATGCATCCGTTATATGAGTTTATATCTTTAAAGAATTATGATTGTGCGCACTTGGTTTTATTGCTAAATGTTTGCTTAAAGAGTATACCTAGAAGATCATATCTATAATAATCTCCTTAATAAGAAAGTACATCTGCGCGGAACTACGCGAAAGTCCAATAGTAGTACAGAGTGGTGCGAGGCCACAGAACGGTTCGCAACCCCTCCAGACCACATCAAGACATCCCAAGGGTGTAGAAACTTGGTTCCAGCACCCTCCCCTGCTACCTCGGGTGAGTCCTTAGTCCGTGCTCCGCAGGCTATTGCTGAAAGGGCCGGTAGCTGCGGGATTTGTTTGGCTAATAACTCTTCCGAACCTGGGTCAGGGCCCAATAAGCCAACAAGAAGCCGTAAAATAGGATGTCGAAACCAATGGTGAAGAAAGGGAAAGCAATCGCCTCTGAGAAGTCAGAAATGACTCCTCTGTTCACGGATACCACATGTAATAAGGAAGCAGGGACGTATACATGGGAGACTATGTATCGACTACTAGAGGAAGAACAACCAAGGATTCATGAGACAACGATTACAATTGATGGGCATGATTCCTCGGATGCTTCTATAACTGAGCTTTCATGCTCATTTCTGCACCGAATAGCCGTGTGACCAAAAATAATCCTCTATAACAACATGGTTAAGTGGATCATTGACGACGCTTATATATCTGATAGAGAATTCAAAACAGGAGGCCAGGAAGTTATAGGATCTTTCACTCCAGATAACCTAAGGCTTATGTACCACCTACCAGAGCCATAGGTTACCTACAGCAGGAAATTTGTTGAGAAATTCGTCAAAGAAAATGAAGACCCGGTGGATTGCACAAAGAATTGGTCAAACAATGATGAAAGAATCAAGAAAGACAAAAACAGTATGTACGCCACCGCATCTGTTTGTTCCCCTTTCTATTTTGTTGTGGCTGTGCTCTATAAAATATTTGGAAAACCCGACAGTAGCAAATTCTCCTTAAAATGGTTGCCCTTAATAGATGCAACTGTTAATGAAACAATAATAGATTAGGCACAAATCTTGTCTGATAATTTAGCTAAAGCAATTATAGAGTATAGAAGGAAAATAAGCATTGCTTCGAGGGTTTATCCTCCATTTTTCATTGCTTATGTAATGGATTCCATTTGTTTTAGTTCTAAATTCCCTCTTGTGGGATGGAAGTGGACTATTCAAGATCCACTTCCTATTCACATCTACCACAAAGGCATGTGGGAATCCAATTTTGAACCACATTTTTTCAAGATTTGTCACTGGGTTATGATTCCTATCCATAAATGAATTTATAACCAAGATTCTCCCAGATTCTCCCAAGAAGCTGAGGTAGACATCCTGCCAGTAGCCTGATGGTTCAGGGAAGAGACATTCACATACATCAGAGTATTTGGTAGCATCGCCTCTCCCCATGTTCTCCCTTTCTATGTCCCAGATAAATTAATGGCTAGAGAGATAGCCTATCAGACATGCAGTGAAGGAGGGATGAGCAAAGCATTGAAGGAGTCAAAGAAGGCCATTTGGTCTCAATTTCCTATGTCATGTGGAGTGTTTGTATTACATGACATTGGACATGCATTCAAGGAAGTAGATAATATGTTGTCTCTACGATTACCTAAGTTCCCCGGAAGACAATATGACCCTTTTGGTATTGTCAAGGATTTTACCACTATGGTCAAAGTAAAGATATTCAGCAATGAGAAGGACCCATTTGATGATGTTTTCTTACAGAAGAATACCTTCAAAGAAGTGAAGCATATGGCACAGATACTTTTTCATCAATAGGGCCTTGGAGCATTTTATAGCTACAAAGAAAAGAGATTATCAAAGGTCCCATTGAAACAATTGTTAATTGAACCAATAAGGGAGCCCACTCCCAGTGTAAGCATAGATGGTGACTCTAAATAAAATTCTAAAACCAATTCTGGAGAGGAATCACGGGAGAAATCTGCCAAGGGATCCGACAAGTCATCAGAAAATAAGAAAAGCAGGAGTAGGGAATCAATCAAGGATACAACCCAATCTGTAGTAAAGATAGATGAACAGACTTCGACCATCAAGCAGATTGAAACCCATACTCCCTCTGTACAGCTAGTAAAGCCTCAGGTAATTAATTTGGAAGAGGAGTGGGATAATTTCAACAAAACACTCAACACAAAGAAACAAGCACCGGAGACGCAAATGACACATCAAGAAACAACTCCGGAAATTATAATAGGGGGAACTGTGAATACTCAAGAAGTAGAACACATTCCTGCTACCCCCACCTCTGAGATTATTTTAAGAATAGAAGAAATTCCCCCTCTTGAAGTATTTTACAACCCAGTTGATGGGACACTTATTCCAAGTTGAATGTTGGGCAAGACATCCTAGTGTGGGTGTTCATTGCTTTGTTATGGCTAAGGAAATTGGAAAAGGAAATGGAAAAGGATTTGGAAAGGTAGTGGAAAAGGCTTTGAAAAGGAAAAAGGCGTTATTTGACACTCATTTATGAAAATAATGGAAATTAGGAGAAAAGGGAGGTGAAAGGTCACAGGTCCTATGTGAGGAGTAAAATGAAGGAAAATAATAGAAAATGAAGAAAATAGAGGCCTAATTGATAAAAAGGCTTATGAGGATCAGTTGGTACCTTTTGTTAGTTCAGTTTTGGAGCTCTCTCATTATTCTCTCTCTCTCACTCACTCGCAGACACTTAGAGTTTTCTTGGAGCACTTTGGCATTGGGTCAAGAAAGACAGAGGAGGCAAGAGGAAGGAAGGAGCAAGCAAGGAAGAGCAGGATCAAGTAGCTACAACAAGATTCTTTGCAGGTATCAATTTGCATATGTGTTTTCCTTACTATATTTGGAATGCACGGTATTGCATGTGGTTCTTTTTTGTTATGGAATGGGTTTTTCCAATTGTGATAGTGTTTTCAGCCTAGTCTTACCATTTTTGGATAACCATGGTGTAATGGGGTTCTCATATTTTGGTTGAGATGGATTTCCAGATGGATTCGAAGTTGAGTGAGGTGGATCTCCAAAAGAAAGAACACATGCCCTAGTGATCCCTGAACCAAATTTCGGATTGCGGTAAATCCACTGGCCTAGTGACCCAAAAACCGGACTATGGGTTGCGGTAAAGTCAGGTATTGTGTGCCTCAGTGGGCCTAGGAATCCTCGACTGGTTAATCGTGGGATATAAGGTAAAGCCTAGATTTTTTTTCCCTTGATTAGGCGTAGGAATCCTTTTCGATGAATGGCAAGATATATGGTAAAGCCTAGAGGGTGGAGTCTCAGTTTATGGCCTAGTGATCCAGTGTGGAATGCGATAAAGCCTGAGAGACTAGGAGACAAGAAAATTCCTCACAATGTAGGTGGACAAATCCGTTGGCATCCATGATTGTTGTGGCCTAATGATCTGGTGGAGATCATGATAAATCATGTCATTACATGTTTATTATGGTGGCCTAGTGATCATGTGTGGAACGCGATAGTCCCATTCTGGGTTGGCCTTTGCATTCACTAATAAGATGTTCTTTCCTTGACATCTTATGTGTAAATGTATTGGTATATATGTGGATTCTATGGTTGATGTATCCTTGATATTTATATTTTTATTATTTTCGTTATGAGCATGTATTATGAAAATGATGATGTATGGCTCTCCTCATGTTTTTATTTGTAAATGAATGAACAATGTATCTATGAACTAATAGATGATAATGCAACTAATGATATAAGGGAACAATGATTCTTAGTGATTCTCAGATAAATATGAGACCCCTGTGCTCATATTTGTTGTTTAAACTTGTAGATTACATATTTGTGACATGTTTGACGAAATTCTTGTCATGGCTAGTAGGGGTCTAGTCTAGCTCTTGTCAATGCCATTTTTGCAAATGTATCATTGTTTTATTGTGTAAATTCATTTATGAACCTATCACTAAGTTCTGGAAAATGACCTGGGCTCTAGGACTGAAAAGTGGCATAAATCCCAGAGTTGCGGAAATAGTTATTAGGAGAAAAGTCCACAGATGCATGCATACCCATGTTGTGGGAGTGTCTGGAGCCTCCCAGACACACCCTTTTCCATATCAAGGGAGCATTCGGGGGCTTAATGGTCTAAAACTTCAATTGTTCTCAAGGGCTGGTAACTTGAGTGGTTGGGATGGTTCTTGGAAGTTATGTTGTTGATGTGGAAGGTCTATGTGGTGTGTTTCCATCGATTCCACTTCCTTAAGGTCGCCTAGGAGGTTGAATCCCATTATAGTGGCCTCTCATCACATATTTGTCCTGGTTAGTTGGTTACTTTGGTAGATGTGGGATGAGGGTGTTACAGAGAGAATGGAAGACTCTTGAAAAATGAAGCTATTGATTACCAAATTGAAGGGCCAAGTTGATTTCATGAGAGAGAAAAAAAAACTATATCTATATATATACAAAAAATTATAAGATAATTTGTAACTAAGAAAATATATAATACATAAATATGCACTCCATACAAGTAGGAACCTATTCAACTAGTTTTTAAGTATGTTGATTTTTGAAAATCATTGTTCAATATGAAATTAGTTAAAAAAACTTTTCTTTATTAGAAGAACCATATCATTTAGCATTAAAAGTGTAACTAAAATTACCATAAAACAATAGTAAGAATAACTTTTTTAAAATAAGAACTTATCATAACTACAGAGAATTTCACAATTCCAAACAAAAAGTGGAAGAAGTATGGGATGAGAAGAATGAGAATACTAGTGATATTGTTGATAAGGACACAAAAACAAATTGAGATAGAGGTTTTAGTGGATTTGGAGAACAAGGAAGATGATTTGATCTTATCAACAATGGATAAATTGTTATCATTTATGGTGAAGAGGGGCACAAGTGATTTGAGTGTTTTTTTTGGGAGAATGTACATGGAAATTTTAGCACAACAATCAAGTAGAGCACATGGTAGGTTAAGAGGATTAAAAGAACTATATGTTTCTACAAGGAACCTTTTTTATGCACACAAATAAGTTTATCCAAAGTCCTTTATGTTTTCAATTCTTTTCATCAAATCCTGAAAACTTTATAACCTCTTTTCTACTTTTGAAGCATACTTTGCAATACATTTCATGATTATATGTTGAAAAACAACTAGTTGAAAATAAACATTAGGAATTTCCACAGCCTAAGAAAATTAACATTTTAAACATTTAGCATATCATAAATATATGCATGTTAATATTTATTTTGCATTTATAATATATGAATAATGTTGAGTAATCGTGAACCTTCTGTGGAGCATTGTAGTGATATTCAATACGGGCAAGCCTTTTTGTGCAAGCACGAATCTACACTATAATTTATATGTCTTTGAACACAATTGAACAAATTCTCATAATCTTCATGATGATTGCAAGAAGAAACTTGTGAGGTTTTCAAAAGGTAGGGTTCATCATATTGGATTCAAGGAACCATTATGTTATGATGAAGGATGTCACGAATATTCAATATTTTTATATGTCTAACAAATAATGTATTCTCAAAATGCACATTGGAAAGGAGGATACTCTTGCTCTAGATCTTGACACCTTTTCTCTCTCTTAACTCCTACAAGAATGTTGAGCTTCAATCAAACTAATGTTTCTAGGTTTTTAAGAACCTATGTGACAACCCTTTTTTCTAATCCCTCTGGTAAATATTTCCATGAATTGTAATTCATGTAAATAATATGGAAATGTAATAGTTTGTTTGGTTAAATCACCTCCTTATTTTTTGTGGTTCACTCTAAACCATTATAATTTGTAGGTGGTTCACAATGTTTATGAACTCAATTGGTTTCCAATTTTGAAAGAACCAGTAATCACACCAAGTGGTTTTTATTTGGTTGTTGTTGCATCTCAATTTTTAAATACATGAATTACTTTCGCTACTTATTTGATCTTAGTTATATTGTTTCATTCTCCATTGTTTTCTTTTCTTGAATCATATTTCAAAATGCATACAATATGGAGTAGGTAGTATGAGAAGTGAGACAAGGAATTACATGTATTTGCATGAATTTGTTGGATTGGATAATCTTCTTTTTATTTTAATCTTTGTTTTCATTTCCTCATCCTTTCTCTAGCAATTTAGCATGCTTCCTCTTGGTTTGGAACTTGTGCTCTTTTTTGAGATCCAATTCTCCAATTTCCCATGTTTGTTGTTAATATTCGTGTAATATTCACATTGTGTTATTTTTCCATGAACGAACGTTCTATGTTATTTTTCCATGAAAAACATTTGGTTGTGTTTTGTTTTATTTTTTTGGGTGGCAGAAGGAGATTGATCAAGAAATAGCTTGATCAACATACTATCTTTGTAACACTCCTAATCAATACCATTAATATTTGGTTGTTGAGTTGGTCGGGAGTTTATGGTTCTGTTGTGCTTGTCAACAACCCCCCATTTATTAACGTTAGTAGTAAAATATTACTTTAATAAATGGGGACCCTTTCAAAAAATGTGTATACCCAAAAAATCAATCCTAGCATGTAGGTATTTCTTTTATTTTTAGAATAAATCAAGATATCAAACAAAACCTATAAAACCATTAAAATTCTAATTTTTCTTATTTAGCATGAAATGCATCACAAACGATACCTTTCCAACCCACCACGATCTATGATGAAATAATCGAAAAAGCAAATCTATATTCGAAAAACGGTCATAATGTTAGAAAGTCCTTAAAACTTCTTTAAAATGCTAAAAGTCTCACATCGCAACATCATTGTTTATAAAAGACTTCTCTTAAGAGGTTACCCCGAAGTATTGTGATCTGCAATATTGTAATCTGCAAAATTGTGATGGCATAATAGCCTTCTCGCATCACATTTCAGTCATACAACAAAAGCCTCAACTTATTATATGCCGATATTGCGAAATGCGATCTTAGGCTGGACCCACCTCTTAATCTTTCCACCAACACATGCGGAGGTCCATTATTCATTAAAAAAGAAGCTCGATAAGTAATAAAGTTTGTTTCTCGCATCTCTCATTTCACACAAACTCAAAAAATGGTAAGTTAAATGAAAATGAATTATGCGATATAGTGATCTGTGATGTTGCTTTGCAAATCGCAAAATTGCTATTATCGCAGTTTAAAAGCTCACCACCCTAGGAGATTGTTTCTCGATTTACGATGTGAATATTTATGGACATTCAAGTTGAAGGACAATGGATCATTAGTGGGAATTTATGAAGAAGTAACTGCATTTATGTGTGAAAGGCCATTTAGAGTGATTTGATATCTTCTTATGTGATTTCAAATAGAACACCTTTATCACCTTTACTGGTTTTCTTCATCGATTCATTCCTACGTTTAGTATCATTTTTATCCGATAAACTGTACCTCTTGAAACTTTCAGGGAAAAGCCGCAGAACAGGACGTCGAAAGAAATGGTGAAGAAAGGGAAAGAAGTTGCCTCTGAGAAGTCAGAAATGACTCTATTCACGAATACCACATGTAATAAGGAAGCAAGGATGTACATGGGAGACTATGTGTCGACTACTAGAGGAAGAACAACCAAGGATTATTGAGACAATGATTACAGTTGATGGGCGTGATTCCTCTGACGCTTCCATAATTGAGCTTGCATGCTCATTTCTACACCGAATAGCCGCACGACAAAAAATAATCCCCTGTAACGACATGGTTAAGTGGATCATTGACGATGCTGATATATCTAATAGAGAATTCAAAATAGGAGGCCAGGAAGTTATAGGATCTTTCACTCCAGATAACCTAAGGCTTATGTACCTCCTACTAGAGCCACAGGTTACCTAAAACAGGCAATTTGTTGAGAAATTCATCAAAGAAAATGAAGACCCGGTGGACTGTACAAAGAATTGGTCAAACAATGATGAAAGAATCAAGAAATACAAAACCAGTATGTACGCCACTGCATCTGTTTGTTCCCCTTTATGTTTTGTTGCGGCTATGCTCTGTAGACTATTTGGTAGACCCGACAGTAACAAATTCTCCTCAGAAATGTTACCCTTAATAGATGCAACTGTTAATGTAACAATAATAGATTGGGCACAAACCCTGTCTAATAATTTCGCTAAAGCTATTATAGAGTATAGAAGGAAAAGAAGCATTTCTTCAAGGGTTTACCCTCCATTTTTCATGAGTGCTTATGTAATGGACACTATTTGTTTTAGTTCTAAATTCCCTCTTATGGGATGGAAGTGGACTATTCAAGATCCACTTCCTATTCACATCCACCACAAAGACATGTGGGAATCCAATTTTGGACCACATTTTTTCAAGATTTGTCACGAAGTTATGCTTCCTATCCATAAACGAATTTATAACTGAAATGCTCATAGATTATCCCAAGAAGCTGAGGTAGACATCCTCCGAGTAGCTTGATGGTTCAGGGAAGAGACATTTACATACATCAGAGAATTTGGCAGCATCGCCTCTCCCCATGTTCTCCCTTTCTACGTCCCAGATAAATTAATGGCTAGAGAGATAGCCTATTAGACATGCAGTGAAGGAGGGATGAGAAAAGCATCGAAGGAGTCAAAGAAGGCCATTTGGTCTCAATTTCCTATGTCATATGGAGTGTTTTTATTACATGACCTTGGACATGCATTCAAGGAAGTAGATAATATGTTGTCTCTATGATTACCTAAGTTCCCCGGAAGACAATACGACCTATTCGGTATTGTCAAGGATTTTACCACTATGGTCAGAGTAAAGATATTTAGCAATGAGAAGGACCCATTTGATGATTTTTTCTTACATAAGAATACCTTCAAAGAAGTGAAGCATATGGCACAAATACTTTTTCATCAAAAAGGTCTTGAAGCATTTTATAGCTACAGAGAAAAGAGATTATCAAAGGTCCCATTGGACCAAATTGTTAATTGAACCAATAAGGGATCCCACTCCCAGTGTAAGCATAGATGGTGACTCTAAAGAAAAATCTAAAACCAATTCTGGAGAGGAATCACGGGAGAAATCTGCCAAGGGATCTGACAAGTCATCAGAAAATAATAAAAGTAGGAGGACGGAATCAATCAAGGATACAACCTAGTCTGCAGTAAAGACAGATGAACAGACTTCGACCATCAAGCAGACTCAAACCCATACTCCCTCTATATAGCTAATAAAGCCTTGGGTAATTAATCTGGAAGAGGAGTGGGATAATTTCATAAAAAAACTCAACACGGAGGAGCAAGCACTGGAGATGAAAATGACACATCAAGAAACAACTCCGGAAATTATAATAGGGGGAACTGTGAATACTCAAGAAGTAGAACACATTCCTGCTACCCCCACCTCTGAGGTTGTTTTAAGAATAGAATAAATCCCCTCTCTTGATGTATTTTACAGCCCACATCACAAGGCCTTTGTTAAGAGACAGAGAAAGAAAAGAAAATTGGAATCCACAACTACTACCACTCCAGACAATGAGCCGATGGATGTCCTATGGAAAGATTCATCCACCAAGCCATTGGCCAACCTCACCAGGCTCTCACAATTTGTACGTGCATACGCTACGGAAACCATTGACAAAGCAATATAGGTACAACTTTTGCTTAAAGAAAAATAAGACAAAATTTTGTCACTCGAACAACAGTTACAACAAGTCGAAACCAACCAACAAGCATAAATACAATTGGCTAAGTTACAGCAGGAGTTCCAACAAATGCAAATAGAACATCAAAGCAGCTTGGTAGGTAAGGAGGCACAAATATAGATCATAACAGATCTACATAAGGATGACCCAAAGATTGATCAGTTTGTCAACGAAGCACTTGGCCTCAACTCCCAGCTAACACAGCAAAAAGAATTGATATGCCAAATAATCTCGCAGTGGAACTCTCACTGGGAAATAAGCAACAAATTAACAAGCCAAGTTGTGGAAATGCTACTTGAATATGATGAAATTCTTAAAAAGGTTTCAGATTTCATAACTTGGCAAAATTCTGAAAATGGGAAAAGAGCCGACATGCCCAAACTGGATGAATTACATAAGGAGATCTTATTTGCAAGTTGGGATTCTTGGTTCAAAGAGGCAGAATAGGCAACAGAGAATGCGACAGCAGTGGCAAACAATGTCATTGAAAGTGTAAATGAAAATTTGCATAGTGCTAATCTTGTGGCAAAGACCACCCCTGGTTTCCTTCCAAATGAAAAACAACTTGAGTTATAGTGGAAACATGCAACGAAAGAAAGATCAGAAGCAATTAGGAAAGTGACCAAGTTAAACTGGAAGGAATATTGG
The DNA here is from genome assembly GCA_000404065.3 of Pinus taeda. Taxonomy (NCBI): domain Eukaryota; kingdom Viridiplantae; phylum Streptophyta; class Pinopsida; order Pinales; family Pinaceae; genus Pinus; species Pinus taeda. The sequence goes on along the minus strand of APFE030205786.1, from coordinate 25,149 downwards.
CATTATCTGGTAAAACCACATAGCCAGTGTATGACCCTGAAATGCCTAACTATTTCTACCGAGAAAATGAAGCTAGTGCTCATCAATGTCGTGTTTACAGGACAACTGAAAGCTGATGTCAACCAACCTACACTCCTCAATACCATGCTAGATATTTGCGATATGAAAGATCGAATGCAGGATTAGTCATTATGCACATCCCTATTTTTGTTCTATTTTGCTTAAATTGAGGTAGGTCGTTTAAAGCTCCTCAACGTTTTTTGTAATAATCTATTTTTAGTTTCGTAAGTTAGTATTTAAACCCCTCTCATGCATTTAGAGAGGGGTCCATAAATTTTATCAGAAACATTCTTCAGAACATGCACTTCTGTCCCTTTGAGGAAGTTCTGGTGAAATTAATGGAACAAGATTTATTTTCTACTTGAATTTGACATCTTCTACTGAAATTACACTTCTGTACTCTTAGATGATGTTGGATGATTTGAAAGTAGATCAATATTGGTGGAGCACATGAGTAGAACGTATTATAAATGGTACTTTTATCTCTTAATTCTTTTTACTTATGCGTCAAGAAATACATTATCTTCAAGCTATTTATGAATGAAAGTTTGAATTTTAGATTGCCATTATTGCACTATTGTATGATGATGATTTAGAGTTTATGCTAAATACATGAATGATTTTTTATGTGATATATCTCTCATATCGTTTCGGCTAACTTTTTATACGAAACGATCATTTTTAAACAGATTCACTTCTTATCGTAATTGAATGATATTTATTATCAATTGCTTTAAGACATCATTTTAGATCCCATATATCATGTTACTCCCGGGATAGTTATAGTTAGATAAATATTTTTGATTAGGACAAATTGCACATGATTATTAGTTAAATTAGATTAGTTTAAGGCTTGGTATTACCCCAAAAATATCAAAACATCATCTTGTTAGCACAAGCATAAATATAGATTGGGAAACTGGTCCCATCATCCTGAGTCGGAGCTACTATTCCAAACAGAAAAGGAGTTGTCCCAAGGTTTGGACTGGGTGGTTATCCCCCTTATTGAGGCAATGATTTTCGAGCCTTCAAAAGGTTCCTAGGGTTTTATTGAGCCATAATAGCTCAATCGAGCCCTTGTTTAACTATCTCAAAGTATTGATCGAAGGTTTGTTAAACCCTCAATCGAGATATTTTCAAATTTTACCTAAAGCACTTAAACAAGCTTTTTAAGTGATTGATCAAATTGTTGAAGACCTAAAAAACAAAGTTTTAGCTCCCCTTTTGCAGATTTCTCTGCAACGCCATCTTTTAGCATAGCAGACTTAGGGAAATATTTGTCCTTAGTGGTGAAGTTGATCACATTGGATTCGTGAATGAATATTCTATGCAATGGCATATGAGTTTGACATTTTTCAATTTATATGATACTTTTCACCAATTTCTTTTAAACATTATGCTTGAAATTTTTTTAGGTGGTTTCAAAGAGGTTGAGTAACAAATCAATAGCATAAAATATACAAAACAAAAAAAAATTCAAAAAATACCATCACCTTCATTTGTGAGTCCTCTTCAAAAGGGTACTTTTTTTAATTCATTTAACTAGTGAAAAAAAATTGTGCACGAACACACGTGTCTAGAAAATGCAATTCAAATATTAATTAACCAACTTTGAAAAATAATAAAGAATAAAATTTTGCATAAAAAAATAAAGTTTGAAATATACATAATTCAGTTTTCTCTGTGTAGATCATGCGCTATGACACAGGTGTTGTCCTTGATGGAAACTCACTCAGATAACAGATCACAGTTCAGGCTCACAGAATGAAGGAAAAAGAGATATACGTAGGTCCCCCTTGACCAAGAAGCGTATACACGTGGGTTCACCGAACAAAAGACGCGTATGCGTATACACACACTTTCACGCAAGGAAAGGCGTGTACTTGTTGGAGAATTGGGTTTTGGCCCGTGGTATTTGGACCATGGTATTTTGACCCATGGTATTGGTTCAAGGTATCTTGTCCGAAGTGTTGATCCCAGGTAATTGGTCCAAGGTATTGTTTCTAAGTGGTTTTGGACCATGGTATTGAGTAAGGCCTAAGACTATAAAAGGAGGAGGAGATCATTAGGTAAAGGCACTCAAGTATTTCATATCTAATGAAGAGCAAGATCTAGAATACTGGTCATTGGGTTATGGTGCATAGCTGGATCTGAATCAAGGAGGAACCTGAGCGCTTGAAGAAGGATAAGTTCTATTGATGGGTCAAGATCTTAAGGTTTGAAGAGAAGTATCTTTGTGTGGTTTTGATCTTTTATCTGAATAATTGGCACATGTTGTAATTTGTAAATCTGATGATATGGGTATAACTAATGTCCGAATAGTGGAAAAGGTTAAATCATCTTTTACATATCTGTACGCAAGTTCAATATAGCAAAGGCACATATACACACTGGTTCGGCATTTCAAAACTGCATATACGCAGGCCCGCCTTGCGAAACGTGCGTATGCACACAGGTTCGACACATTGAAGTAGCGTACTCCTCATAAAATATGTTCCAGCTACTTCTATTTACTGTTGCAGTGTTCTGGGTTCTGGATTGAGTTCTGGTTACTATTACTATATTCTGGTTACAACATTCAGAAAAGTGATTGTTTGATTTAGTTTTGGTTGGTACAAAGGAGATTGGTTGATGCAGATATATTTGATGTCTGATTGATGTTATTGATGGATCCAATCTGAAAATTTATGAAACGTGGTCCCTGGAAGAAAAGAGAAGGTTGTAGCCTTCTGTAGGTCAGCACCTATGTACTAGTAAACACATCAGCTAGTACAAGAGCAAATGGAGTTGTAGCTCCCTTCCAGGAAAAGCTGGAGAACAAGAGAAGGTTGTAGCCTTCTGCAGGTAGAAGCCTGCGTACTGGTATAAGACTGCACCAGTACAAAATTTGTAAAAAGAAATTTCTTATTAAAGAAAGATAGAGACAATTGCAACAGGTGGTTTTCACCCACATTGAGTTTCCACCTTATATCTTGTGTTCATGTGTGTGATTGCATGTTCTGTTTACTACACCTGGTTACTATTTATATGGTTATGATACACAGATTAAAGATCAACTAACTAAATTATAAGTCTGCAAGGTATATGCTGGTTTCTCTAAACACGGTTGTGTATACACGCAAGTTTCATTAACAGAAGTAGCGTATATAAATCTGTTTATGGAAATGAAATATTGCTAACTTGCTAATACTGATTCAC
>APFE030205786.1:6410-21871 GCA_000404065.3 Pinus taeda | reverse complement strand
GTGAAGAGATAAAAGAAGTTACTTTAGTTGAAAAGGTTTTAAGATCCTTGTCTTCTAAGTTTGAATCAAAAGTTTCTGGCATAGAAGAAAAGCAGGATCTTCAGAGTATGACTATGACACAACTGCATGTAATCCTAACTGCTATTGAAATGAGAAAAGGAGGTCCATTAGATATGAGAGAAGTCGTATTCAAGGCTTCAGGAAGAGAAGAGCTCAATGAATCGGGACACAATTCATAAGGGAGGAAGAAGAAAACTTTGTCAAGAACCTTCAATGGGGTTCTGGAAGATTCAAAGGTAAACTACCTTTCAAATGCTTTGCTTGTGGAAGAGTTGGTCATTATGCAGCCAAATGTCCTCATAAAGATAAGCTTGATAAAGGTAAGGAACCGGCAAAATGGAATAGAAAACAGAATGGAAGTAAGAAGAGCTACTATGTGCATGAAGATAGCGATGGTTTATCAAATAGTGATGAAGATGAACTTGGTAATGACTATAGACTTTTGATGGATTTTGAAGATGATGATTTCTTGGGTGCTTTAGATGAAGATGGTCTCTATGAAGAGATTTCTAAACTTAAAATCTATTTAGAAGCAAAGAGTATGATTATAGATACTCTGACATTCCAACTTGCTGAAAGGGAAAAACACAATGAAAAATTAGAATGTGAAATTGTGGGTCTACGAAAGGATATTGAGAAAACAAAAGCTCTCAATCTCAAGTTTGCTAAAGGATCAGAAACTTTAGATGAAATTATCAAAGTGCAACATTCTCCTCTGATAAAGAAAGGTCTTGGATATACTGAAGAAGCATCTCAAGCACAGAAGCCATCAACCTCCAAAAGCTATCTTGAAGCAGCAAGGAGAAGTGAACAGGTTGACAATCATCAGAAAAGGCATAAAGTAGATCACCAGGTAAATTGGGTTCAATATACTTCAAGGATGAACAGAAGTTATAACCAACCATAGGTAAATCATTCTCAATTTGCTTCAAGAATGAATGTCAATGGAAACTACAATCATCAAGTCAGTAGATTCGATAATCGTAGGAATTTCTTTAATGGCCAATGTTTTTCATGTCATAACTTTGGACACAAAGCTGCTCAATGTGTTGCTTACAAGACCATCATGACTAGAGAAGCATGAAATCAAAGGAATATGACTGGGATCATGAAAAGCACCTACAATAACTTTTCTTCTCTTGAAAATGAAATAGAATGCTCTATCTGTAACAACTTCGGTCATGAAGATTCTGAATGCAGGAGTAAATTTCGGCAAACATCTCAGAAGGAGCAAGCTTCATTGGGTCCCAAAACATGGAGAAAGAAAGAACTACAAACAGAAAGATGTGGAATAGCCTTGTATGCAGAAGGACAAGAAAATCAATGGTATATCGACATTGGATGCTCAAAACACATGACAGGTGACAAAGAAAAACTTCAGTCATATAATGCCTTAGAAAAGGAAAAGAATATCTCTTTTGCAAATGACACTCCTGCTGTCATAAAAGATAAAGGCTCTGTTCTCTTAAAAGAAAAGGTTAAAGATAGAAATGTTATGTATGTTGATGGTCTTAAGTATAACCTATTAAGTGTCAGTCAAATGTGTGATCAAGGAAATCAAGTAGTATTTCGATCAAACGGATGTGTTGTTCGTGAGCTTGATACAAGAGAAATAGTGATCAAAGGTGTAAGAACTCCAAACAACTTGTACATACTCAAGGGAGGACAACAACAGTGCTATCTAAGAAAAAATGATGAACACTGGCTATGGCATAGAAGACTGGGGCATCTAAGCTTCCCTCAAATAAGAAAAGCATGTAGATACCAGGCGGTTCATGATATTTTGGATATCCGCATTCCAGAAAATACAATATGCAAATCATGTCAATCTGGTAAGCAAACCAAAACACATTTCCCTGAAAAGGAAGGATGAGCTAGTAAGCCTCTTGAACTTGTTCACACTGATTTATGTGGTCCATCTAGGAAAAAGTGACCTCGTGGAGAAGAATAATTTATATTGTTCATTGACAACTTTTCCAGAATGTATTGGATAGGACTTCTAAAGCATAAAGAAAAAGCATTCAAAAAGTTCAAAGCCTTCAAAGCTTTGGTTGAAAATGAATCAGATCGCAAAATCAAATGCCTCAGGTCTGATCAAGGAGGGGAATTTACCTCTGATTAATTCTTCGACTTCTGTGAAGAACATGGAATAAGAAGGGAATTCTCTATCGCAAGAACTCCTCAAAAAAATGGAGTGGTAGAAAGGATGAACAAAATTGTTCAACAAATGGCTCGTGCTATGCTAGATGATTCTGGAACTCCTGCAACCTTTTGGGGTGAAGCTGCATTTTCTGCCATCACTATTCTCAACAAAACAAATGTCTGGGTAAACATCACTCAAACTCCACATGAACTTTGGTATGATAAGACTCCTACTGTAAAATACTTCAAAGTTTTTGGAAGAAAATGTTACATCAAAAGGACTGATGAAAAACTTGGAAAGTTTGAACCTAGAGTAGATGAAGGCATTCTCCTTGGTTACTCTTCCCGAAGTAAAGGATATAAGCGTTATAATAAAATACTTGGGAAAATTGTTGAAAGTATTGATGTTGTGGTTGATGAAGTAGGCAAAAATCCAAAGCAGGTAAAAACCGAAGATTATGAAGAATATGAGGACTATCCTTCCACATCAAATCAAACTAATTCTGAAGAAGAAACCAATGAGGTACCAGAAGAACAGATAAGGGTAGAAGAAAATACTCCATCCAGGTATGTTCAGAAGAATCATCCAGAGACTCAAATTTTGGGGCAGAAAGAGGTAGGTGTGCAGACAAGAAGAACTATTACAGAAGCTTCAAGCTATCTAGCATTGCTTTCCTCCATCGAACCGCAAAATGTAAATGAAGCATGCAAAGATGAATGTTGGGTCAAGGCCATGAATGAAGAACTTGAGTAGATTGAAAAGAATAATACTTGGGAATTTTTTCCTAGACCTAATGATAAGAATGTCATATGAACCAAATGGATATTCAAAAACAAGCTGAATGAAGATGGAGAAGTTATTAAAAACAAGGCCAGATTTGTTTGCAAAGGGTATGCTCAACAAGAAGGTATAGACATTGAAGAAGCTTTTGCACATGTTGCTAGACTTGAAGCCATAAGAATGATCCTTGCTCTTTCTACCTTTCAGAAGTTCAAAGTATATCAAATGGATGTGAAATCTTCCTTTCTTAATGGAGACCTAGAAGAAGAAGTATATGTTGAGCAACCAGATGGATTCATCCTTGGAAATGATCCAAAACTTGTATGCAGACTCAGAAAGGCTCTCTATGGTCTAAAACAAGCTCCAAGGGCCTGGTATCATCGTCTTGACAAATACCTTCATCAACAAGGTTTTTCAAAAGGATCAGCTGATAACAATTTATATATAAAAATTGACAATGATAAATTGCTAATACTTGTTGTGTATGTTGATGATATCATTTTTGGTATCAATGAAGAAGCCATAAGTCAAAACTTTGCTTTGGTAATGCAGAAATAATTTTAAATGTCCCTGCTTGGTGAGCTCACATATTTTCTTGGTTTACAAGTTCAACAAAATGAAGATGGTATTTTTTTATCACAAACCAAGTACCTCAAGCAGATCTTGAAGAAATATGGCATGGAAGATTCTAAACCAGTATGTACCCCTATGGTAACAGGATGCAGCCTCAACTCAAATGATGAATATGCAGCAGTACATCAACCAACCTACAGATCCATGATTGATAGTCTACTTTATCTAACAGGTACTCGACCAGACATCATGCATGCAGTGGGAATAGTTGGAAGATTCCAAGCAAATCCAAAGGAATCACACCTTCAGGCAATCAAACAGATTTTCAAATATCTTCAAGGAACACAAAACTTGGTTTATGGTATCCTAGAGATATAGATCTTACACTTCATGCATATACAGATGCAGATTGGGCAAAAAGCGTGGATGACAGAAAAAGCACTAGTGGTGGTGCATTCTATATGGGTTCCAAATTAGTGTCTTGGTTTAGTAAGAAACAAAGTTCAATTGCATTATCTACAGCTGAAGAAGAATATGTGGTTGTTGCATCTTGTTGCACACAACTCCTTTGGATGATGCAAACATCACAAGACATTCAGATCACATGTACTTCACCCATCTCCATTCTATATGATAATACAAGTGCAATCAGTATTTCAAAGAATCCAGTCATGCATTCTAAGACCAAGCACATACCTATCAAATATCATTTTCTCCGAGAACAAGTGCTTGAACAAAAAGTCAAATTGGAGTATGTTCCCTCCAAGGAACAGGTTGCTGATATATTCACCAAACCACTGCCCAGAGAGATATTTGAATACCTCAGACAGAAGCTGGGAGTAGTTGATGCCTCATCTTTCCGTTGACACTTATTTGTTTCAGAGAACAGTGATTGTACACGAGTTTCATGAAGCGTATCCACATACATACGCCTGTTTCTATGGATATAGCCGCATATATGTTGGTTTGAAGAATATCAGTGGGCCAGACTCAAGATGAAAAGAGTCTGATATGGGTCTGACAGTAATCATCTGGCACAGGTTCAGGGGGTGCATATACTTCTAATAATGCATTGTTGGCATTATCTTAGAAGATCTTGGTAGAATTTCATAGTTGTTTTTTATTCAGGTGGAACAGGTGTAGAGGGAGATCATGGTTGCTAGTTTGGATGGTGATTGACAGAAGCTATTGATGATAGTTTCTGATGACTATCATAGTCTTGTTTTATATATTTTGTCTCTATGTTATGTATATCTTTTATTATCAAGGTCATGTAACGACCTATTTTGTTTCCCCAGTATGCCTGGGATGGATGATGTAATGTTCTTGTTTTATCATGTATAAAATTTTGATGTATCCCCACTTGGTTGGGTGGATAAATCAATCTTGGTATACCCCCACTTGGTTGGGAGATGGATGTATGTATGAGTCTTTGGTGATAGGAAGGTCATTTATGATGTATAAAGTCATGTTCTTCTTGTATAACATCTTTTTGCAGACCTTGCTTACAGTCAGGGGGAGCATGAACAACACACTTTAGCATATCAGAGAATTCAGCATGTACTCAGGGGGAGCATAACCCTTTTCCCTTGATGACAAAGGGGGAGAGTGACTTGGGGTTGCCATCAAGTCCAAAGGGGGAGATTGTTGGCATTATGACACAGGTTTAGCGCTATGACATAGGAGTTGTCCTTGATGGCAACTCACTCAGATAACAGATCACAGTTCAAGCTCACAGATTGAAGGAAAAAGAGATATACGCAGGTTCCCCTTGACCAAGAAGTGTATACACGCAAGTTCGCCGACCAAAAGATGCATATGCATATACACGCATTTTCACACAAGGAAAGGCGTGTACTTGTTGGAGAATTTGGTTTTGGTCCGTGGTATTTGGAACATGGTATTTTGACCCATGGTATTGGTCTGAGGTATCTTGTCCAAAGTGTTGACCCCAGGTAATTGGTCCAAGGTATTGTTTCTAAGTGGTTTTGGACCATCGTATTGAGTAAGGCCTAAGACTATAAAAGGAGGAGGAGATCATTAGGCAAAGGCACTCAAGTATTGAATATCTAATGAAGAGAAAGATATAAAATACTGGTCATTGGGTTATGGTGCATAGTTGGATCTGAATCAAGGAGGAACCTGAGTGCTTGAAGAAGGATAAGTTCTATTGATGGGTCAAGATCTTAAGGCTTGAAGAGAATTATCTTTGTGTGGTTTTGATATTTTATCTGAATAAATGGCACATGTCGTAATCTATAAATATGATGATCTGGGTATAACTCATGTATGAATAGTGGAAAAGGTTAAATCATCTTTTAAAGATCTATATGCAGTTTTAGTATAGCAAAGGCGTGTATACATGCTGGTTCGGCATTTCAAAACTGTGTATACGTAGGTACGCCTTGTGAAAAGTGCATATGCACGTAGGTTCAACACATTGAAGTAGCGTACTCCTCATAAAATATGTTTTAGCTACTTCTGTTTACTGTTGCAGTGTTCTGGGTTCTGGATTGAGTTCTGGTTACTGTCACTGTATTCTGGTTACAACATTAAGAAAAGTTATTGTTTGATTCAGTTTTGGTTGGTACAAAGGAGAGTGGTTGATGCAGATATATTTGATGTTTGATTGATGTTATTGATGGATCCAGTCTAAAAATTTATGAAACGTGGTCCCTGGAAGAAAAGAGAAGGTTGTAGCCTTATGTAGGTCAACACCTACGTACTAGTAAACTCATTAGCTAGTACAAGAGCAAAGGGGGTTGTAGCTCCCTTCCAGGAAAAGCTAGAGAATGAGAGAAGGTTGTAGCCTTCTGCAGGTAGAAGCCTGCATACTGGTATAAGACTGCACCAGTACAAAATTTGTAAAAAGAAGTTTCTTATTAAAGAAAGATAGAGACGATCACAGCAGGTGGTTTTCACCCACATTGGGTTTCCACCTTATATCTTGTGTTCATGTGTGTGATTTCCTATTCTATTTACTGCACCTGGTTACTGTTTATATGGTTTTGATACACAGATTAAAGATCAACTAACTAAATTATAAGTTTGCAAGGTATACGCTGGTTTCTCTAAACATAGTTGCGTATACATGCAAGTTTCATTAACAGAAGTAGCGTATATAAATTTGTTTAAGGAAATGAAATATTGCTAACTTGTTAATACTAATTCACCCCCCTCTCAGTATTATTTCCAACATATATATATATTAATATATATATATATTTATTATTTATTATGTATTTAAATTTACATTTAGACTAAGTTATTTAGCCACGAACACATGCATACCTATTAATATGTGCACAAAATTAAAAGACAAGCATTTTAGTTAATGGAAAATTGACAAATTATATGACACTAATATTTTTTGCAAAAAATATTCTTAGCACAACAACATAATTCTCCAAAAAAAATCATTTTACTCTGAATTAAAATTTGCAAAGATTATATGAATTTTGAGGGTTTCAATTCGATAAAAGAGTAAAATTTTGAAATTTCATTGCCACATTTGGCCCAAAAGTGTAAACCATCTCCATGGATCCCCTCTTTATTCTATTAGAGGCTGTGATTGTGAAATCATGTTCTTGAATCTTTGCAAGTCATTGTGCAAATTTTCCTAACAAATTTTTTTGTGATAACGAAAATTTAATAGCAAGAGACTTTAACCTCGATATGCTTACTAAGAATGAAATGATAGAATTTTTCAATAGCCTTTATAGAAGAAAATGTATGTTTTTCAATCAAAGTATACTTTAGTTCATTGTCAAATAAGCTTTGGCTCATGTAAGTTATTGAATGTTCATTATTATGATCATCATTCTCATGTAAGTTATTGAACTTTCATTATTGTGATCATCTTTTTGAAGAAGAATTGCATAAATAGATTTTTCAGTGACATTATTATAAATGATAAAATATTTAAAAACTACGCTTTACCGAGATAGATGTAGAATTAATATCAGTTTTAATGTCTACAAAATCCTTTCCTATTTTGTCATTCCAAGAAAATAACTCATTTTATTTTAACAAATTAAAAATCGATTAAACCATTCTAGAAAAAATAAAGAATGGTTATCCTTACAAAATTAATTTTACCCATATATGATTGGATTTCCAATTTGAAAGTAGGAAATGGGAGATTCTAAATAGAAATTAGTCTGTCTATATCAATATTGATTCTAAAATCTAATATTGTATGTCAAAGTAATTTTCAAGCAATGACACCAAAAATGGATTTTGTATGATTTAAAGACATTCCAAAGTTTTTGTAGCAAATAAAATCCTACCTAACATTATCAAAATGATCTTCTCGAATCATAGAATAAACTTTTAAATCATCAAGATATATTTGATTATTTTTTCTGATTAAATCATCATAATCTATTTGCTTAGTTCTCTGGAAATTGTCACCTACATTGATTAAACCAAAAGGCATGCATTCATAAGAAAGGATGCCCCAATGAGTAGTAATATTTGTTTTATAATTTTCAACCCTCTTGAGGTGTATTTGGTTGTAGCCTAAAAATCCATCAAGGAGTGACATCATTTGAGATCTTGCAACTTGTTGTATAATTAACTCCATATTAGGAAGTGGGAAGTTGTCTTTAACACAAGACTTGTTCAGTGCTCAAAATTCCATGCATAATCAAATACCATCATTTGGATTCCTTATAGGAACGAGGTTTGCAACCCAATCAAAATATTTTATTGGGAAAATTATATAAGCTTCTAAGAGTTTATCTACTTATTTGATAATAGTTTCTTCAAGTGCAAGGTTTACTACCATTTGTCTTTGTCTTACTGGTTTTGTATATTATTTAATAGGTATTATGTGTTAAATTATAGTTGAATCGAAACAACACAAATAATAATAAGACAACGCAAACACATCATGAAATTCATAAAACAAGTCGACAAATTGCTAATTTTCTTCTTTTGAACATTGGGATCCAATAGTTAAAATATCTAACATTGCTTGACTCCAAATATTTGCCGAGATGGTTTCACCAATTTTTATTTTTTAATTCTTCCCTGAATTCTTCTTATGACTGCTTACATCATTTGAATAAAATGATCTCTCCAAACGAGTTAGTACTTTCAGGAATTTATTATCATCTAAAATAATGATTCTTTGTTTGTTAAGAAGCTCATTTGGAAAAAAAAAACACATATGCTTTCATCATCAAAAAAGGCTTGCAAGCTTCATTGTTGTGTGGAAAATGGGAAAATATAAATATTTGAAAGTAGAATATAGTATTTTAGGGATTAATTGTCTTCAAGGACTAGCTGCAAAAATAACCAATCTATCAACCATTGAATTCAACTCCCTACGAATACGTGTAATATTAAAAGACAATAGATTTTAAAATTGCAAGCACTCGCTTTCCAAAGGTATTTCCATCAAATCCATTGGTCCTTTACATACCTAAGAGGATAAAATCAGGACTTAATGAGGGTTTTGAAGTCCCCCAACATAGTTACTAGCAGATCACCCTCCAACTTAAGTATTTTTGTATGGCTTCCCACCAAGTTAACGCATGTCCCTCCAACTTTAGTCTAGCAAATAAAATATTTTTCTCTTATTATGTATGGTGGATGCTTAAATAAACTTCTAATTACGGCACCCATTCATTCAGTTTTAATGCATCATTCTCACCTTGGTATGAATTAATGTCCACTTTTTCTTCCATCTTGAATAGGGATTGTGAAGGGTTAATGACACTCAAAAGTGACTGCTCTTTCTTGGGCACTTTCGCGGAAACATTTTATGGATCCTCTTGATCTCTTGATTTCCCCTTTAAACTGATCTCTGAGTTGGAGCCTCTATCCTATCTAACGATTCGAGCTTGCTTGGTAGAGCCACCATGAGGAGGTTAATATTGTGACTAATGTCAAATATTTGTCCTTCCAACCTCACAAATCTCTCTTCCACCAGATAATGAGGCTTATTATGAATAGACTCGTCATCCATGGCTAGGGTTCTACAACTTTCTTCATAAATGGGTTGTTGGATCCATGAAAATTCCCACAAAATACCCCAAAGAAACTATATATGATACCAATATGACTTGTAAACTATCGTGTATATTCCAATGGAACAATTCATCAGAACATATTTGGTAAAATAACTTAAATCTATATTATGAAGGTCAATTTTCCTTTTAGATATATGATTCGTTAATAGTTGTTTTTCCAATCAAATGAATGGAATATTTGAATTGTAAGAAATCGAGAAGAAAAATAAATACACAGAACCAAAAACAAACACAAATTTTACCATGGGAAATAATCAAGGAAAAAAACCCAACTAGAATATGAGGCTACTCTACTCTCTTTCTCTAGTAGGGTAATATGAAAGTATAAAGAAAGAGGTACTTTCTATGGGGTTACCTAATATGTGTGGCTTATAAGGATGCTACTAAACCTTAAACCCCTTTATTATTCTCTCTAACTTCCCATTCTCAGTTGCTCTACTCAACTATGGAATACTTCCTTCGATAGATCTACCCCCCCCCCCTCCTACTTCTCTCATAAATGATTCTCTAGAATACAATAGCATAGAATGGAACCCCTTCTCCTCCTAGAAAATTTGTATTTAACATAGCGCGATAACCAATTAGGGGCAAGGTTTGACTCCCTCAACCCTCAACTAGTGTTATGGTTTTGGACCTTCCATAGGATTCTTGAAAGTACACACATGGATAACACCATTTGCATGAGTAATAGGCATTGATGTGGCATCCTCTTGTAACATGGTGGTCAATATGGTGTAGAAATTAATAGAAAATTTCTACTACTGATGAATTCAAACTGAAAACAAGAGATTACAAATTTCCTCTAATATTTTGCGGAATGGAAATCATAGGGTAGAAACACATGCTATGACATGCAAGCATTAAAACCACAGAAAACAATGATTTACAGGGCAACCCAACTGGGAAAAACCCCTCCATTGTTTTTCATTAATCATATGAGAATGAGAAATTTTTACAATGTCTTGCTTCAATCCTAAAGTAGACCCCGCACTCTAAACTTGTTCTCCTACTGACTGTCCTACTTTGGCCAAGACTTAGCTAATTCAAGGCTCCAACTTCCTCCTATTTCCTTGTGCAATTCAGGAGATATTAGGCTCCTAAATAATAGGTAAATTCCCTGTTTCCTTATGCAATTCCAAAGGACTTGGTCACTTTCTCAATTACCAAGCTTGTACACTCAACTAGTATACAATTGGTAATTACAATGTACCTTTTACTCCACTCTAGTTAGGAAATTCAAATTCCATGCATGTCTAGGATATTTTTAGCTAATTGACTAGCTTAACTGAGAGATCATTGAGTTAAAAATAGTTCTACTACTCAACTGACCTTCAACTAACTCAACTAATTACTTGAGCTCAGTTAACTAAGTTCAAATGAAAATCACTGAACTAGATTGTTAAAGTTTAACAAGCACTACATGCACAACTATACTTCTAGGCTATAACTCAAATTTACTGAGATAACTAGTAGACAAGGCCATGTCACACAATTTAAATTCCATCCAATCCATCTCGCTGATGTGGAAAATTGAATTAATCAATTTGTAAAAGCCAAATTGAGCCTTTATTACTACAATCTCTAACACCCCTCTTAGCAAGAAATGGATTTTTCACCATCCCTTTCCCGCACCAGTGGAATTCGAATTTGCCTCTTGACAATGCCTTTACCAATATATCTACATCCATCTCATCTATTGGAATGTATGGTAGCATCATAATTATCCTTTTCACACAATCCCACAAGTGATGGTAGCTGATATCATTGTGCTTGGAGCTGTCATGAAATATTGGATTCTCGGAGAGTTTGATACAACTATGATTATCACAATAAATCACTATCGGATCCATCTCCTGACTAAAAATACCCACAAGTATTTTCATCATCCATATGACCTCACATGTTGCTTGACTTGCAGACATGGTTTCAACCTTTGTTGAGTTGAGTTCCACGGACCTATGTTTCCTACTATACCAGGAAATAGATTTAGACCCAACACTGAAGAAGAAGTACTTTTCCTGTTTGATGGACTCCCTGCCCAATCTGAATCAGTGAAGTCTTGGAGCTTCACTCCTTTTTTCCTCTTCTACCATAACCCATACTTAGTTGTGCCTCTAAGGTATCTCAACACATGCTTTGTTGCCTTCCAATACAACTTGGTAGGCTTCACCATGGCTTGAATCAATTGATTAACTACATAGCATATGTTTCTCCTTGTGTTCACTAGATACATAAAGGATCCCACAAGATTTTGTAGAGGGTAGCATCTACTGCCTCTCCTAAAGAAGAACTCTCCTTGAGCTCAGTTAACTAAGTTCAAATGAAAATCACTGAACTAGATTGTTAAAGTTTAGCAATCACTACATGTACAACTATACTTCTAGCCTATAACTCAAATTTACTAAGATAACTAGTATACAAGGCCATGTCACAAAATTCAAATTCCATCCAATTCATCTCGCTAATGTGGAAAATTGAATTACTCAATTTGTTAAATTCAAATTGATCCTTTCTTACTACAATTTCTAACACTACCTCTTAGCAAGAAATGGATTTTGTACCACCCCTATCCTGCACCAGTGGAATTCGAATTTGCCTCTTGACAATGCCTTTACCAAGATATCTACACCCATCTCGTCTATTGGAATGTACTGTAGCATCATAATTAACCTTTGCACACAATCCCACAAGTGATGGTACCTGATATCATTATGCTTGGAGCTATCATGAAATATTGGATTCTCAGAGAGTTTGACACAACTATGATTATCACAATAAATCACTATTAGATCCATCTCCTAACTAAAAATACCCACAAGTATTTTCCTAATCCATATGACCTCACATGTTGCTTGACTTGCAACCATGTATTCAACCTTTGTTGAGTTGAGTTCTACAGACCTATGTTTCCTGCTATACCAGGAAAAAGTTGCAGACCCAACACTGAAGATAGCACCTAAAGTACTTTTCCTGTTTGATGGACTCCCTAACCAATCTGCATTAGTGAATCCTTGGAGCTTCGCTCCTTTTTTCCTCTTCTACCATAACCCATACTTAGTTGTTCCTCTAAGGTATCTCAACACATTCTTTGTTGCCTTCCAATACAACTTCGTAGGCTTCACCATGGCTTGACTCAATTGATTAACTGCATAGCATATGTTTGGTCTTGTGTTCACTAGATACATCAAGGATCCCACAAGTTCTTTGTAGATGGTAGCATCTACTACCTCTCCTAAATAAAAACTCTCTTTCCTTCATTTTGTAGCTAGAGGTGTGTCCATAGACTTACAGTAATCCATGTGAGATCTCTAAAGTATTTCATAAGAGTACTTCCCCTAACTCACAAACAAATCTCCATCACCTTTTTGTACTTCTGCCCAACGAATTAATGCATCAATCCCATGTCTTTCATATCGAATTCCCTTGCAAGGTCATCTTTGCAAGAGATGATCTCTTGCTCATCCTAGTAAGTATCAAGTCATCAACATAAAATACCAAGATAAGTAACTTTCCATCTACCACAATGTGATAGAGATTGGCATCTACTTCATTTTTGGTGAAGCCTAACCCATTGAGATATGTGTCAATCCAAGAGAACCATTATTGGGGAACCTGTTTGAGAGCATACAAGGCTCTCCTGAGCATTAACACAAGTTTCTCCCTATTATATGTCTCAAATACCTCTAGCTTCTATATCTAAATTTCTTCCTCAATAATATTGTTGAGAAAGGTGATCTTCACATCCATTTGATGGATCTTCCACTTGATTTGTGCCACTAATTCTCAAATGATTTTTATCAAGGAATATTTTTCCACTGGGGCAAATGTTTCCTCATAGTCCACTCCCTCTACTTGTGAGAAGCCTTTGGCCACAAATATGGCCTTATACTTCTTGACTCTCCCATCGGCTACATGCTTCACTTTGTAGATCCATCTGGAATAAACTATTGACTTGTTCTCTGGTCTTGGCACCGTCTCCCATACATTTTTCTTCATGATGGAGTCATACTCCTCCACCATGGGATCAACACACACTGGTTGAGAAATTGCTTCCTCAAATGAAGAAGGCTTTGTGTTAAGAAACCATCTCACAAAAAGATAGAAAAGATAGATCAACGACTTCAAAATTAGCCTCTTCGAGGGGGCAACCTCCTTTACGCTATTCAAATGAACAATTCTTGGATGATACAAATGAAAAAACCTCCTTTATATACATAGGAGTCTAAGGGGTCATAATATAATCAAAGCTAACATAACAATAATAATATAAGGGCACAACAATAACAATGGTTGGCTTCTATGGGACACAATAATAACAATATGGGGACAATAGGAGCACAACAATAACAATAAGGGCTACAATGAAAATAGTAATGGGGGAATCAATAGTATTATAGGGACCTAACATGCCCCTCTCCTTCAAAAAAGTGTTGTCCTCAACGCTTGAGTAGTTCCAGATGCTTCTGTATTAAATTCTCATCCTCCCATGTGGAATCTTTAGCGGGTAAGTTCTTCAAGTTGACGAGATACTCCGAAATTGATCGTTTTCATAGCTATCGAGTTCTTGTTTCTGTCATTGCTTCAAGTTCCAATATAATCTTTCCTTCCTCGTCAAGCTCTGGCAAAATGGTTTGAACTGGGAGCTTGTCACCAATAACCTTCTTTAAGCATGAAACATGGAAAACTGGGTGGCACTCGGGAAGCTACAGGAAGCTCCAATTTGTATGCCATAGTACTAATATTTTGCAACACCTTGTGGGGACCATAATTCTTTGGTGATAATTTATTGTCCTTCTTAGCTTACTTGAGGGACATTTGTTTATATGGTTGTAGCCTTAGAAATACCCAGTCACCTACATCAAAACTTCTTCGCTGCAATGCTGATCTGCTTGTTGTTTCATTCTATTCTATGTGAAAGTTAGGTTATCCTTTAAGAGTTGGAGAACTTTTTGTTGATGCTCGATGTGATCTTCCACTGCTTGAACCTTAGAATTTTCTCTTAAATATGATGTGATGGACAGCGAGCGATATCTATAAAGTGCCATAAATGGGGTCATGTTTTTTGTAGTATGGAAGGAAGTGTTATACCACCATTCAGCCAGAGGCAACCATTTGACCCATTGTTTTTGTTTATCAGATACAAACATATTCTTCCAAACATTTGTTTACTATCTATGTTTGCCCATCAGATTGAGGATGATAAGATGAGCTATGAGCTAACTGAGTACCAAGACAAGAAAATAATTATGTCCAAAAATTTCCAGTGAAAATGGGATCTCTATTGCTTACAATAATGTTTGGGTTTCCATGTAGCTTTTGAATTGTTTCCATAAATGCAGTAGAAATTGTACTGGATTTAAATGGATGAGATAATGCACAAAAGTGTGCATACTTGGTAAGTCTTTCAACTACCACCATGACACTCTTTCCTTTGAACTTGGGTAAACCCATGATAAAATCCATTGAAACCTCCTCCCAAAGTTGACTTGGAATGGATAAAGGTTGTAATAGACCCGGGGTCTTAATTGTTTCAACTTCATTTTGTTGGAAAACCAAACATTCCACCACAAAATTCTGAATATCATATTTAAGGCCATCCCAAAAAATTCCTTCTTAACCCTGTGGTAAGTTTTTAAAAATCCTGAATGCCCTCCTAAGGGAGAAAGTGCAATTCCATAAGAATATTTTGTTTTAGTTGGGAATTCTAAAATATGTATAAGTGATCTTTGTACCATAAAAAAATCATTTTTCTAGCTAAATGTATCAGATGTACTGGGATCTTGTTGTAACTTTTGAATGAGTTCCCACACTTCTTTTTCATTCTTCCATTCATCCCTTGCTTCGTTTATCCAATCTGGTTGGATAAT
>APFE030205782.1:1019-14713 GCA_000404065.3 Pinus taeda | reverse complement strand
TATTGTGAATTAAGGTGACATGAGATTACTTTCTTATGAAATGTTTGATTTAAATCATTTACTTATAAAGGTTCCAGAATATTAGTGAAGAGAATTTTCATAAATCCTTTAGAGTGGAGTGTGGTACATGACCTTCACTTTGAACATATCTTGGTTGGAATCTCTATGAAACATAACATATGATAAAAAAGAAACACTAGTAAAAAAACAAAATTGGATAAATTTTATACTTCTTTTTTCTATGTTATTGTTTTTTATGTCATTGCCTTACGGCGTTTCCTTTGCAACATGTGGTGCAAATGCTAGTTATTATATGCTACATATATGCATCCGATTTGTTTCATGTTTGTGTGTAATTCGTCTCAAAATTCAGATAAATTCAAATAAGGAAGAGTGTGAAAATGATATTAAAGGATAAAATGATGAAGGTCTTGCAGTAGGCCTTCTGTGGATGTAGTATTTGTCCGTGAACTACTTTTAAAAAAAAAACTTAATCTCCAATTTTAAACTATAAAAATATTGCATTAAATTTTTGGTTAGAGCCAAACTAATATGGTTTGACAAAAAATCTAATGCAATATTCATGCCTAGCTACAAGGATAATAATGAAGAGTGTGGAAATGGTATTAAAGGATAAAAAAATGAAGTATTGGGTTAAACATTATTTATGTATATTTATTTTAATTTTAAATTCATTAAGTAGTTAAAAAGAGATTAATACAAGCAAGATATAATTTTTAAAGTAAAATATTTTTAATCATAACTAAATATTAATTATTTAGTAATTTTTTTAATGGGTTAGATTACATTTGCTTGTGTTAACTAGTAAATGAGTGTAACTTACTTAACTTCATTTTAATTGGTCATCATACTTATTTTATTATAAATTTGAATGGGGTCTAGAGGTCTCTACTATACCAAGATACCAGGATCCCATCCCTTTTTAAGGAATGTTTTCCTCAACTCTTGTAGCCATGATGTACCAACATAAGCTAGGGTTCCATTTATGAATGTTGATGACACTTTGAACTAATGAAGGACACCAAGGTCACATGTACAAGCGATAACCGCAACACTGAAGTTGTTTAAGAAGGTTGTCCATAAGCCAAGATCACATGCACAAGTAGTGGTCTCCTAAAGTAGTCAAAGAACCTAGTCACTAAATGAAGGTCATGTGTACAAGTGTTGGTCTCAATGTTGAAGTAGTTCAAAAAACTCATCCATAATCTAAGGTCCCATGTACTAGTGTTCACATTGAATCCCAACTAAAGATATGTGAATGGTTGAATGTGATGCGCAAAAGGCTCATCACAATCATATGGATCTAAATAGAGAGGACCCTCCATAGAAAAATATCTTCCATATAGCCAAAAAAAGGGTGGCTCTTGAAAGAACATTGTCACTGTAGAAGAATCATATCGGAAACTAATAAGTACCAACTTCTCATGCATTTCCTTAATGATATGTTTTTGTATAAAAAGGTATGTGCATATAATAGAATCTTAAAGTAGTCATATTTCCATAAATGACAGTTATTATATACCCTACCATACAAGCTTCCCCTAAATCACACCAGTCATGTAGGCAATTTGTGTATTCCCCTTTAATGGCAACTAGGATTTTCATTTTCTCTAACACTTTATAAAAATGCTTTCTTGCCATCTATGGTTCCACTCACGGGGGCTTCACTAGGGGAGAAATACCATACCATGTGGGCTCATATTGGGGGATATATATTGAGGAAAAAATGACATAATATATTGGGAGATATATAGGGGGTAAAGGGTATAAAAAATGGAGCTCAAAGTTAATGAAAAAATATAAAGGGGTGTAAAAAATGTAAATGAAAACATAGATACCTACAATATCTAGTGGAAGTAGGGGTTTTTTTAATTGGGAAGGTGTAATGGGTTCGTATTGGTAGGGGGTTAAATAATGTAATTTTTAAAGGAATTTTCCAATATGTAGTTAAATTAGGGGTATTGTTTAATATGCCATGAACGCATGTGATAGGTCATAGGTTCATTGAGTGAAGTCCCCGCGGTTCCACTAGGGGTTGGGGTAGTGGATTTCAAGGGCTATAACATGTTAAATATAATAAAAAAAATATCATAAAATGTAATAAATCAAAACCCGGAAATTTTCTATCTAATAGTGTTGGTATGGGTCTAATCTAAACATTTTATTAAAATATTTATGCTCTATAATACATGTGACCTCATACAAAATCTCTTAAAAATAGAAGAACTCAAACTACAATATCTCATTAATATAGCCATGAATTCAAGTGATTTGTTTTTTGAAATCGCATATTGTGTGAGAAGAAGACATATTTGCAATTGTTTTCTAAAAATTCTACATAAAAAAATAAAAATAAAAAATAGATGTCAGTGTTGTGCCTACAAAGTAATAATCCCTAAAAGAAAAGATATTCAAAGTGCCATAATATATTTGCTTGACCTTTGATTTGAGAATTTTTTTTTTTTGAACCAATTATTTTTGTCCAGAAAACTTAAATATGCATTTCGTTTCTAGAAATTCTACTCAATAAGCTTAAGAAATCAACCTGAGCATTTTCAACTCCGAATTTGTGAAATACTAAAAGATAAAAATTGACCCTTCTACTTAGAAAGTTATCTAATACTACTAGTTATGTACTTGAGGTTAAAAAGGGAATAAAATGCAAGATATATATATATTGTGAAAGAAATACATCTTTACTTTGACATTAAATCCAAATACCTTTAAGGTACACTAACACCATATATTGATTATTTTATATAAGGATCAACACATGTTCACTGTCCTTCCAAGGGGGCACTGTCCTAATGAATTAGGCTCTAACACAATAATATACCACTATATCATCACATAATTATAACTCGGCCCTTATTTATAGTTTCCAAGAAAATCCCAATTTTAACAAAATGTTAACTACATAGTGGACCTTATTTAATGAGGCCACATTACATTTAGTCAATGCTAATTAATGTAATGAACCTTATTTAATAGTGAACGTATTCAACATTATATTAATAGTCCACCATTAGTATTTAAATTCTTATGGGTCCATATGCCCTAATTATACCCATAAGGAGGATCCGCCAATAATAGAAGTAATAACTACAATTCTGGTTAAAGTAGTGAGATTTATGGTATTGACATTCTAACTATAATGGAATCCTATGACTTGATTGAACCCATAAGAGGGAGAACAAAGAACTTTTAGTTACTACTAGGTGAGTTACAAAATTATAATCTAAATATCTCTAAGAATCAGACTTCAATGGTAGTAGAGCTTGAATTACAATATACAAGAAAGTGTATGAGTGTTGTGTGCATCCTAAAGCAAAAGCACTATGAATAATCCCACAGTCATGTTGGGTATGCATTATATTTTTTGCATTATTAGCTCCATGCGTGATTCATATCTGTTGGGTAGCTAGGGGTTGGGAGGGGGGTGGAGCTCCTGGAAAGAATGTGTTATTTTTTACATCCATTTTTGGCATTTTTTCACACACAACTTTTTCTTTTGGTAGTTTTATGGCACATGGTGGTTGAACCCACGATTTTCTATTTCTAGTTAAGGATTTAAAGTTGTAATATGATTTGGGTTGTTGGATTAAGGGTTTTGGATGGCATGGGATCATATATATTGTATTGTAAATAATGAGTTTGATTGATGATAATAATAAAAAAAATAGAGATGTAGCTCCAAAACATTTTATACTTTGCCTGATTTCAGTTTCTGGGGTAAATATTTGTGTAATATGTGTTCATCATTGTTTTACTCTTCTTTCTATGAAGAATTTGTGTATGCATTGCATTATTGTATAATG
The DNA here is from genome assembly GCA_000404065.3 of Pinus taeda. NCBI lineage: Eukaryota > Viridiplantae > Streptophyta > Pinopsida > Pinales > Pinaceae > Pinus > Pinus taeda. The sequence goes on along the minus strand of APFE030205782.1, from coordinate 10,874 downwards.
TTTAGAGCTTACATTTCGTATCAAAGAAATCATTGAATTTAGAGACGTGCCTTTGTGGCTAAGGGTTTGGCTATCTTGGGTTTGTGATAAACCTTGTTGTAGTGGGAGCTCTGAAATGGTGATTCTTGTGCTAGAAAAAATGGCAAGAAAATTGAAAATATAGATTAAGAAATTTAATGGGGAAATTTTTGAGTTGTGGAAGCTAAAAATGGAAAATATTTTGCTACACAAATATCAATGGGACATTGTGGACCTAGGTAGTACACCTATGGGAATTTCAATAGAAGATTGAACAAAGTTGGATTATAAGGCAAAGAGAAAAATCCAATTGTGTCTTTTAGATTAAATATTTTTGTATGTTTCAAGAGAAGCTATAGCCAGGAATTATGGAATAAAATAGGGGATTTGTATAAATCTAAGTGCGTAGTAAACAAAATTTTATTATGGAACAATCTATACAACCTCAGGATGAATAATGGAGACTTGGTGACGAAGTATTTGAATGCCTTCAATATTGTGGTAAGCCAATTATTGTTTTTTGATATTAAGCTTTATGATGAAGATAAGTGTATGAGTTTATTATGCTTTTTACCATAAAAATGGGATAGTTTGGTTATAGCCATAGGAAATAATGCAACTACTTTAAATTTTGATGATGTGCTCTCATCCTTGTTATTGGAGGCTGTAAGGTGGAAAAATTTGAAAAGTTATACCAAGATGCTTTATATGTAAGAGGGCATTCATGGGATAGAAATAAGCATAAATACTCAAGTGGGAGATCTAAATCAAGAGGTAGATCTACATCTCCAAGAAAATTCATAAAGAGATTCTAGTAATGTTGGAAAGAAGGACATTTCAGGAAGAATTGTAGATCCAAAAGTGTGGAGAGAGGGAAGGGATTTGATGACAGTGCCTCCAAAGAAGAGAATACCTCCTCAAACGAAGGAGGGGATGTGTACTTAGCTTCTACAAGCACACATGCAAATAATGGCATGATGGAGGTGAAATTTTCTTTGGAGATGAATCGATAACTAGGATCACATGTTAAGGAAAATTCAAATTGATGTTCAATGATGGAAGGCATAAAACACTCCCTAGTGTTCTACATATTCTTGGGTTCACTAGATACCTAATATTTGTAAGAAGGATGAGCAATATAGGTGTAACTATTGTGTTTGAAAAGGGAAGCTAAAGGATGTTTAAGGAGAAGTCGTATTACTAAGGATATTTTGGACTAGAACTTTATACTAGCTCATAGGAAGCAATATTAGTGATGGGTGTAATAGTTCCATTATTCCTAATGGTGGAGACTGAAAAGTAAAATCCCATATTGTCCCTAGAAAAAGACGATATTGTGGCATTAAAGACTAGGGAATATTGGAGAGAAGGGCCTTCTAGCTCTACACATTAAACGTATGGTTGAAGGTATATCTAATTGCATAGTAGATCTTGATTTCTATGAACATTGTATTTATGGAAAAAAAATTGGGCGACATTCTCAATAGGTGTTACAAAGACAAAGCGAATTTTGGAGTTACTTCATACTGATGTGTTTGGACTTGTTCATGTTCTATCACTAGGAAAATATATGTACTATGTCTCATTAATATATGAAATCTTGAGGAATACATGGATTTATTTCCTCTAAAATAAATATGATGTCTTTGGGAAAATTAAAGAATGAAGGTTCTCATGATGAATTAGAAAGAGAAGAAAATCAAGTTGTTGAGGATTGACGATGGTGGGGAATTTTGCAGGAGTGATTTTCTGGAATTTTATAAACAATGTGGCATAGAAGGGAAGAATACAACACTGTATACAACTCAACAAATTTTCATAATGGAAACGATGGACAAGACACTAATTGAAAATGCAAGGAGCATGCTCAATGGTTCAAAGTTAGGAGAGGAATTATGGGCAGAGTCAACATTGGTTAACAATATTTTGAATGAGTCATGGACTAGTAAGAAACCCTCTCTTAAGCATATCAAAGTCAATGGTTATGATGCTAATGTACACATTTCGAATGAAAGTAAGACTAAACTAGATGATAAAGTTGAAAGGTGCATCTTTATTGATTATAAAGATGGTTTAAAAGGTTATAACATTTGGAACCCATAAACTAGGAAGGTTGTTTACAACTTGTTAGGGTCAGTAGGTTTACATTTGTCAAATGTCTTTGAATCACTTAATGTTTAGTTTGAATAAATCGAACTTAATGTCACTTCCATTCTCATAATTTTGAATGTCATTGTCCAAAACATCGCCATGAGTTAGTCATCAAGAGGTTAGATTGAAAGCATGAAGTCGTCTTGACTTATTGGGGAAAAATTGTAAACAATATTGAGAAATTGAGCCATGAGGTATGTGTCAATAATGGGTTTGTCATGAGGTTTACTTTAGTCAGTGGTAGTTGAAAATCCTACTGTTCAAAGCTGCATAGCCATTAGGAGAAATACTTTTCTTTTCCCTCCTAATCTATTCATTGTTCCCTAATATTATAACCTGCATCCTACATTTTCCCATTTCCCGTTATTCATATATTAAATCCCATACCCTTTATTCATATATTATTTTTTTAAGAGTTTGGGAAGGATGACGAAGAAATTCTAGCTTAAGAAAGATAATCACATGTCAAGCTTATTCCATTTTTCCTTAATAAAAATATTGTTCATGTTTGAACTTGAGAAAAGGAAAGTTTCTTAGTCTAGATTTTTGTCAAGTCTTAATTTATTGCCTCAAATAGATTCTTCACGTAACTTAAAATAGTTCTGATTGAAGTCATTTTAAAAACAGGAGAAAATATTTCATCAAAATCAATACCTTTCTTATGTGCAAACCCCTTCACCACAAGTCTAGCTTTGTACCTCTGTTTTCCTCCATTTTCTTCCTTCAACCTGTAAACCCATTTATTCTTCAATGTAGTTTTCCTGCAGCAAACTGACTAAGTCCCAAGTCTGGTTATGCATTAAGGAGTCCATCTCTTCTTCCATGGCTACCTCCCACTTCTTCCTGCTTTCAACCTGCATTGCTTCTTCATAACATTCGGGTTCACCAGAATCCGTCAACAATAAATAATATAATGAAGGAGAGTATCGTTCAAGGGGTCTACTTATCCTGGCAGATCTTCTAACACCACTTTCAGGTGTTTGGGGTGCATGTTGCTGTTGTGGTGGTTGTTTTTGTTGTGGTTGTTGATTATTATTATTTTCAAGCACCTTTACTTCTTCTTCTTTTTTTAATCTGGGAAAACCCCAAATCCGGGTAAAAACCCAACCATAATGAAATTTCATTATCCTTGGCCAAAACCCTAGCCAATCTGGCCAAGTGATCCTTCACCACTCACCTCCAGGCCTTGCATTACAATGAAGTCCTTCCAGCCTTTTATAAGTTCCATTACATATAATACCATGGGAAGAATACTATGGGTGCACAATACCATGTGCCCCAAAACCATCACTGTTCAACGTGGTCAACTTTGACTCTATCCCGAGTCAAGTTTACCTAACAAGAGGTTTGGATCGACACATCTTCATGGATTCACCAAGTAACTGTCAATGCAGACATACTAGGCTCGAGGAGCTTGCTTCATATAATTATTTCTATAAACATAACACTTGACCAAACTGATATACTCAGCCTCACACAAATTAACATTGTGCAATCAAATCAACTAAGTCAGCTTATCAATCCTTAGATGCCAAATGAAAGCTAGTATCAGGAACAGGTGCTAGGAGGATCTCTCATCAAATACCAAGTTACAACAACCTTTTATTAATCAATCAATCAACGATGATAACATGAATCAATTTTGCCACTAAATATGAATGCATACACTAGGGACAAGTCATATAAGTTTCATCCATTCATTGAGATATTACTAAATATTGAATCACAACTATTTATACTTCAACCAATGTTCCAAAGCCAATGAATCCAATACAAAATAATTATTGAATACCAATGTTAGTCACTGAAGTTACTATGCCCACATAGTATTGACATTAAGGAAAATTATTAGTTATCAAAAACCCTAATTTGTTATCACAATGAACTCAGTTAATCCATAAGCCAAAACATATGAAGCATCGTGTCAAAGTTCTAAATCATATCTATGAACTATAAAGCAACATGTCAAAAGGCCAATCCCTGTCAAGCCCTTACAACTGTTATCAAATACTACCATACACTAGCTTCAATGATTAAATCAAAATGATATATGCATATGCATATTCCAGTCACCTGCAAACACAAGTTTAGTCAACATATTCACATTCTCTATCGTAAGTCAAATATTCAAACTTCCTTTCTCATAGGATATTCTGTTGTCTGCTACATGTTTTAGGACTGTCATACTTTAGTTGCACTTTTTATGTCATGCATGAGGCTTCAAATTTTGTGACCTAAAGGTGCCACCACACCCATAGATCTTCTTTTGTGTGGTTGTGAGGCTTATAACCACACTGATAATATTTATTCCATGTGGTTGGGGCTTGGGATAAGAGAAGCCCTCTCTTCTCAGACTAGAACTTGCTACAAACCAACAATATCAAATATTTGTCTCTTTATGTCAAAAATAGTACTTCAATAATAAAGAATATTTAATGGAAATGATAATAGGTGTAGGGATCTTATGGAGAGTTTCTCCCTCTTAATGGGATCCACTTCAGACATCATCATTTAAAACATCAACATGTCTATCATAATACTATCATGCATTAGCAGAACTATTAGATCATTAAATCAAACTATATTAGGTTCTAAAACATATATCCATCATATTCATAACATGTCAACGCTAGCTAACTCATCATCACACATGAACATGACATCAAAATTTCATCAAGGGTTAGAGTCATATGATTTGGGTAACTGACAAGTGTATCATCATACTTCAAGGATCATAACCACTTCATCATTTCTTTATTATATTATCCAATCATCAAGACAAAGTATCCAATTTTACCATATGTCATAATTACTAATCTTATCAAAACCTAACAATGGTCAATAAGAAGATCTTGAATATCAATCTTATTGTTACACCTCTATCATCAAGGTTTTCATGCTTATCACTAACATTATCAGTCATATCAAGCTATAAGAATCGATGTGCTAGCCTTCTTTATAGGATTAGGAAATCCATCATGTCAAAAATGAAATATGCTTGCTAAATATCAATAGCACAAATATATATCATATTTACCATAAATAAAACTTTCTTCTATATGCATAAGCCATTTGTGAAGGTGATATTCTCATCATACCTTAGGGATTACCTTTCCATCCAATATTACAGTTGAAACATTGGAACAATACACCATACATGCCTTGTGGTATTTAGATACTTGTGTAGCTTGACGTTGAAAGCTGATGCACTTTGTCAACTTTTCATCAGGTGTCTCTTTTCCTTTTCCAATGCTAGCTCTTCTCTTCCTGCACTAGCCATATTTTCCTACATCTGAGATGATCCTCAAGAAGGATCCACTTATCACATCTTATGAGGAGGTTATACGTATCCAAATACTCAAATATACATGCGAGAAGTATAATCAATGATAAAATCAATAAACCTAAGAAAATGTAAAGACATAAATAAGAAACATAAATTGAAAGATTAATTATCTTTAATGAGAGGTGATCATATCCCTATTTAACCATCCGTTAAGAACCATCATTATCCATTGTCTATATGACATTATTTCCTTCACTATATTTCAACCAACTTCTTCAGTAATCAGGCTTAAATGAGACTATCACATGTATGGTTACATCGATCTTGTCACAAGTAATAGAACATATTCAATTGGATCATGCTTGGCTTTCTAGATTGCATATCTCAAACCTTTGTCATAATCCAGGGTTTCTTCCAAGCCCCAACCTCATAATATCCATCAAACCATAATAACCAAAATGCCTAGGGTTTTCTTCAAACCCTAGTACTCTTTTATGTCTCCTCCATATTCTCTTGCTTCATCAAAGGTGTCTCCATAAGGGTGATCTTCAATGACTTTTCTTCAACCCAACTCTAATACCATGTTAAATTTTCTAAAGGATATATTGTTCTTTGCTTTAGATAATTGCATTTCTTCATTTTCATGTTAAATTCACCCCATAACGTCATATCATTATTCAATTTTACAACATTATTCAACAACATATGTAATTACATAGAAATAACAACATCATCACCAATGCATTAGAACATATAGGAACAACAGGAGAAAAAAATTCACACATAGAGACACCATGATTGGTCAGAAACTAGGGCAAAACCCACTATGGGGGAAACCCTTTCAAATTCTTCTTCTTATTAGATTGTCATTTAATGATTCAACAAAAGAGAGTATAATGATCCATATTTTCAACCATAAACTATCCATAAAAATCAAATAAACAATATCCATGAGATGAGCCCAACAATGCAAATAATCAAAACCTTAATTCAGAAACCTACGGTCAACTGTCATTGTCTGTGGTCAACTAATAAAATCAAACCTTAGCTCCCAACCGCACAGATCATGATGTGATGTGCATGCAAATGAAAGGTGTCATCCATATGTATGAGCAGGCTTATGTGTGGTTGCAACCAAAAATTGGTTGTGACAAGGCTATTGTTGGAAACCAAAACCATAGCACACGTGTGAGCTTCAGACCTTGCATTTCGGACCTGTGTGAGCCAATCTCCATGAAATGGCTTAGAACTATGTGAGAAAAAACTAAAGAACATAGTAGAATAAATGCTTCATAATTTTTTCCAAATGAGGGTTGAGGTTACTTGTATTTATTGACTTCTAAGAGTGTCCAATTTTCTCTAAGGTTGACCTGACCAAATGTGCACATGTGGGATTTAATTCAAAATACACTTTCCCTTGTCCAAATTGAGTTCTTCAATAGTCAAAATTGATCCTCTCTAAAAGAGTAATCTCGTCCCATGGTTCGAATTTGTCATTGAGCTGCCAAATTAACATCTTTAAGGGTTAAAGCAGTCACCAAGGATGTGTTATCAAAATTTCGATACATATATATAGGGACTTGGCTTCACAAAGAGAAAATTAGATCACTATGTGTATTTTATATTAATTGGTGACCATGTTATTTATTTGGTAATGTATGTGGATGATATGTTGGTGACTGGAAATGATAAAGAAACTATCCATGATTTGAAGATTTAATTGTCCTCTAAATTTGACATGAAGGATCTTGGTGCTACAAAAAATATTTTGGGCATGGAAGTTAAATGAGGTTGAGCAAAGAGGAAGCTCTAGTTAAACCAGAGGAAGTATATCAAGATAATATTACAAAGGTTTAATATGCAGGATAGTAAACTGGTGAAGGTTCTTATTCCTTTAGGTTCAAATTTATCTGTTGAACAATGTCCTAAGACATAGGAAGAGGAAGAAGACATGTCTTGTGTTCCATATGCGAATACGGTTGTTAGCCTAATGTATGCAATGGTTTGTACCAAACAAAACATTGCACATGCAGTGAGAGTATTATGTCAAAACTAAGGAAGGAGCATTGGATAATAGTGAAGTAGGTTTCAGGTATTTGTGTGGCTCTAGCGATTATGGTTTGTACTACCAAGGAAGACCAAGATTGGGTAGAGTGTTGGAAATATGTGTCTTTATTGATGTAGACTGGGATAGAGGTTTGGATCAAGGAATATGTACAAGTGGGTATGTGTTTAACCATTTGGAGGACTAGTCATTTGGATGAGCAAGAGACAATTTGTAGTGGGACTTTCAACTATAGAGGTTGAATACATGACAACCACTTATGCAAGCAAGGAAGAATATTTGTTACATAGATTGTGTTCAAGTATAGGGTTAGTATAGTGAGCTATAAGGATAGACTTTGATAGCCAAAGTGAAATTTTCTTGGCAAAGAACCCCGCTTATCATTCCAAGACAAAACACATTGATGTTTAGTATCACTTTTGTGAGGGATATGGTTGAAGACAGAAAGGTGTTCTCGATAAAGGTGGCCACTTTTAATAATGTCGCAGATGCATTGAAAATTTATGTGAGCACTGAGAAGTTTTCTTGGTGTAGATAAATAATCGACATTGCAGCTTGGGATCAATGACTGTGCTCTTGTGCCCTCCTGTGTGGAAAGAAAGCTACTGGTGAGCCCTAGTATTGTAGCAATAATGCTACAACTCCTGGGGCTTCCTGTCTCTTAATTTTATCAACCCGGTAGTTCGTACAAACTTGGAAGCGGCGGTGCTATATGCACAAGTACTAGCTCTTGTCGCAACTGTCACTTGGTCAGCTGGCACAAGTCCGCTAGGGCTCAAGACAACTTCTATAGGCTCACAGAAGAAGCTTTATCAATGATAGACGAAAGCTAGCTCAAAGAAGACTAGTCTACTTGACAAAAATGAACTGAAAGTAAATCAAAGCATGTAAACCTAGGAAACCCTAATTTAACTAGTCTAACCTCTATAATGCAATGAATGTGAATGAAACTTATACCAATGCTGCTACTACCTCTAATAAGTGGAAATGCACGGATCTAAACTACTTGCATCATAAAAGTCATGTTTTTGTACTTTTCGTTAAGTAGGTGGAATGATTGCGATTTTGTGCTCATCAGGGTTGGTTGTGCAGATGGGATGGAGAAGGAAGGAAAGCGTGCGACAAGTTGGGGAGGCTAGGTGAGGTCCCTATCGACCCTTAGCATCCATCCACAGAGGTTTTCCACGTTCAGAAGCTTGGCAACCGAGTGAATGGCCTCCTACAGGATGTCTGCAGGGGATCCTACAGGATACTCAGAGGTTTCTACAGGATAGTCCTGTAAGTTTTCTACAGGAAGTTCTGTGCAATTCTACAGGATGATTGGCCGTGGAGGTTTTGGGAGATGATGGAGTGTTGGAGTGATGGAATGGTAGGAAGAGATATGTGAGGTAGGGATAAGGCTGGTGATGGCTCAGAAGTGAAAGAATGAGATGGGAAATGGGTGTAGGGAGTATGTTGAAGGTAAAGGGTATGGCAATGAAAGGTTAGGAAATGAAGCTACGTGAGGAATGGAAGACAGAACGAAGTGAAGGTCGAGGAGATATGCTTGCATGCGTGATCAAGATGGAGGAAATGGTAATGGAACGAGAAAGAGGAGTGTAAATGAAACAAATGATTATGACTGTCACCAAACCGAAAATACATCAACCTAAATTACTCATGCCATGAAGTCAATGAACAACAATCCAAAACGTGAAGAGAAATATGTATGAGGCTGTGATGAAAGTATGTGTGCAGGTGTGAATGAAAAGGAAGCATCTAATCAAAACCGTGACTGTATTGCAACAATCATCAAGTAAAGTAATGCGTGTTTTTGGTGGCTAGCTATGGACTGCACCCCAATCTTCAAGAGAGATGGCAGTGAGCCTTAACAACCGTTTTGTTGGAGCTCCAATTGATGGTATATATCCTCTGCTACACTAAGCAAGCGGAAACAACTGTACCATAAGCAAGATCTATCCTACTCATAAGAAAACCAAATCACCAAACTGTAATTCGAATTGCATGTGCAAACAGAAACTTAAAGTGCTGGAAATGAAATGGAAACAACACTACAGCAGAGGGGATCTATGGCTCTCAGGTTGGGCCCTAACCTGAGAGCTATAGTCTCCTAAGAAAACTCAGAGCTAGATCACAAACTACCTTCTTTATTCATAATCTAATGTCATGCCAAATTGGCTTACAAAAAGGAACAAAAACTGAACTGTGCTCCAAAATTACAATAGCAATACGAGAGTTTCAACAACCATCTAAGGCTAAGGCCTTCATATTTATACAAAAACGATGATCCACCAAGCGCCCTTGATTTTAGGAGCTCGGCTGTCCAACTAGAGTC
>APFE030205769.1:0-26669 GCA_000404065.3 Pinus taeda | reverse complement strand
TGGCTATCAAAACTAAAATAACTATAGCACCATGTCATGGGCAGGACTTGAATGCTCATATATAAATGCTTTGATTAGGGTAGGAACAAATATTCTCTGATCTTGTTACTTCTTCAAAGAGAACAATCTTCCCTCATATATCACACAGAATTTATGGAGGGCGAACAACGCATATGCCAGAATGCAATATATAAAGAGTCAACGATACCTCCAGTATTCCAATAAGAATGATGAACACAACAGTGACCCACTTGTAGGAGCTACGCACCAATGAAAGGATTATTCCACATGTTCATTTATGTATGAACGCACAGAGATGAACAGACTAGAAATATCAGATGATGTCTGACTAATGGTATTTTACCACCGCCCAACAAAGTGGCATTTTAGCTCCCACAGAGCTTTGTACAACCTCCATAATTGATTAGATATTGATGGCATCCTCCTCCTGTGCTGCAGAAATGAAAGAACCCAACACAGACTGAAGTGTAAAACCCAAAACAAATTATAAGTTTCAGAACAACGAACGCATACATGATATGAAAACAGGAATATGTATATATAGGTCACACCCACAAGCACTTTACTGATGAGCATAAACACTTCTGACAAAAGGTTAAATACACTAACAATAATATTTATTCTTGGAATCAATCACGAAAGTGATGCAATGAGAATGACTAAGAAATAAAGACTCTGGATGTATGCGTATCCATTCCAAGAGGAGGATGTGTCTTTGGAAACCATGTCGTAATGCTTTATCATAGAGAAAAATCGTTTGGCGAGGGAATGCCAAGGGTTGTTTGGCATCTACGATCAGGGAAGAGCAGTTCTTTGAATTCACTTTGCTTGTGTTTACTCACTGTGATTTCTTCAGAGCCTGCCTAGCAATAGCCGAATCTAAGGTCAATCACACTACCATACCATAGACCAAAATTAATATTAAATAATCCAAACTGGTTTTGGAACGCAAGGTATGGAGTCGGCTTGATCTCAAGGGATCTCTGCGCGAGCAATATATATTAACAAAACCAGAAACATGGTTTCTCAGGACTGGTCTCCTTATTTGTATGAATAAATCCAACATATCATTCAACAAAAAGAGCAACAGAGGGTCATGGAACTTCGTGTAGCCCTTCGAAGCCATCTGTGCCATACCTCACTCAACAAAAATAAAGTATTAAAGAAACTGGTAGAGACTACAACTTCCACCTTGCTCAGTAGACCATTTTTATATCGCCAATGTCACCAATACTATCTCACACATGTTGCCAAGACTATCTGGCACTTATGCGTGAACTCTGGCCTGCTATCACAGTTGATGCAACTTCTGGCATTATTTCCATCATACATAAAAATATTCACAGAAAACAGATAAAATACTGAAACAGTCAAGCATGGAGGTCTTCAACTTAATCAGAAACCTCTGGGCGAAAATACTCAAAATAGTATTATCAATGAGACCGAGGGACGTGCTCTCATTTTGATCTATATTTTCGTGATTCGTATATTTATGTATATAAGTCCTCCTAGTGGGCAACCCTTCGGAATTTTGCAATGAACCAGTGAATATTAATAACGAGCTTCAAGAACATGGTACTAGTACTAATCGATGTCCATTATTAAATCTGTGCCTGAAGTAGCATAGAATGGAATGAGGTGTAAATTTAATAGCACAAGTTCCAACCACTAGAATTTCTAAATGCACACATTTACTCCTGACAGTGATCATGTTGCACACAGATCAGTTACGTTGACACTCTTGCTCGTTGGCCTTCATATTTAGGGCACCATGTTAAGAGCATAGTGTGAACTATGAACCTAAGCACGATGTGTAGAGAGGGTCGAGAGGCCGAGGCCCTATGGATGTACAATGTTTAAAAATTGTGGTATTTGACGGGGGATGGAGAGCATTAACTAAATGATCGGGGAGTGTAACCGTAGTGGTATAAAATGCATATGAAACTACCGAGGACAGTGCTGACGAGGTTCCAGGGCCTCGAAAAGTCAGATAAATTGTTGAAATACACTAGGCATATAAAAATATCTCACAACGGTTTGAGAGCAAAGCTTAGATGGACAGAAACGTTGGTTTACAGGTTAGTGCGTAGATTTTAGACCAATCACTCTTCAGGGAAAAATTGAGTATCAATTATCACGCATAGAAACGATGGGTCATGGATGGCAACACAGGAATTCACCTACCGCTTTGAGCATTTTTCATGCCAGGCTGAGAATGGCAACAAAATAATAGATGGCAGCACTGAAATGCACATGAATGCCACAAAACTAGTGGCTCACACAAGATTTGAGCAGGTCAAGAAGGAACCTACTATGATACCATGTTAAACACACATGGACAACAAAGGAATCTGAAAGATAAAACATGAGAGTGCAATTTTTATTGACAAATGATTTACATTTATAGTACATATTGTGACCATTGGGTTTCACATCTCAAGGTCTCTTGGACTACTTTGTCTATTCGGCTTCCACACTAACCCATTGAGGATTAGGTGTCCAACAATTTTTACATTCATATTCCATAAGTCATATTTCACTTTTCCTTCTTTTCACATTCTACGGCTGATCCCATTACACAGCTAATTTGATTCTATAGCTACAAATTACTTATAACCTCTGGCACAATTGTACAGCTCACAAATAAATCATGAATGCAGGGAAATTGAAGAATCATGTTTTGGAGATCAGCCATGCTCAAAGTACTTACGGATCAACACTAGAATAATTATCAAGCAAAAGGTTAAGTTCTAAAGGTAAAATGAAAAATTTATTTCAAACAACAGGTTACAAACATAAGTCATGTATAATATGAATGCTCATATGTCTGCTTTAGAAGTCATCATTTGATTTGACTACCACTTCATGATACCACATCTCTGCCGCATCTTCCAAATTCAATACTAAATAGTCTATAATGATTTCATCATACCACACCTCCACTACTTTCTCCATACTTTTTACTTAAACGGTCTCTAATAACTTCATTTCTTAATGGTCAAAACTGTGATGTGACCAACGTATTCACGTCTCTACAAACCCTCACCGTCTACTTATTCCACACAAACCCATAGTTATTTTTCACCATACCCACAGTCAGTCCATTTCATAGACCAGGAGAGTAATTCTTAAGGTTAGAAAATTCTACGAAACAGAGACAATGGGACTCATTGTCAGGGTAGAGCCCGTAGGGGAAAAGTTTATGGAAGGGTACCCACAACTCAAGGAGATGATGTAGAAGACTAGATGGTTCAATTTCATTGAAACTTTTGATGTATATCACAAGGAGATCAAAAAATCTTTTGCTAGATCATTCGATGGTACAGAAGTAGAGATTGGACACATTAAATTTGCAGTAACAGAATCTTATATAGCAAAGGCTACAGAATTGCAAAAACTTGGTGAGAGATGGTTCAAAAATAAATAATTTCATAGTGAATCATGGAAGGTAATCCTCAGGAACCAAGGTATGGATGTCACTATGTTTAGAAAAGGAATTCTTATTTCAACACTTAAAAATAAATGGAGAAGCATGATTTTGATATTACAAAAAATATTACCTGTGAGAGAATATTTGGATGCATGTATGTTTATCATATACGTTTATTGATGAACTTTCTATAAAATGGAAACATCAACCTCCCTTTCTTCCTTCTAAATAATCTAAGGAGGATGGCTTCAAATGTACAAAAGAAAATAGAATTCATAGACACAACTATGTACCATCTGGGTTGGTAAAAATACTGGTTGAGTATCATCTTAAAATAATAGGAGATACTTGGGAAAACTTCTTGATAAGAAACTATTTCCAAGAGACACCAAAATCACCTGAAGAGGGTAATGTCAGAAGGAGTCAGAGAAAAATGACCAGTATGACCATTCAAAGCAAATCCGAGTCCTCCACACAGAAAAATGATGAAGATCCAGTCTCTGAGATAGAGATTAGGGAGCAAATCAAGCAAAAAGGAAAGATAAAAAAGAAAGCTGCTGGAATTACTGAGAACAAACCTGAATCTTCATTACAACAAGATGATGAACAACTAATCTCTGAAAATTTGACAGAGATTAGGAAACAAATCAAGAGGAAGGAAAATATAGGAAAGGAGAAAAAGGGTACAAAGGAGAAGAACATAAACCCCCTACAACTTAGAAGAAGCTCTAGAATTTGAGGTATGGTAAAGAAGGTATCATCAAAGGGAAAAAAAATTCATAAATCTAGAAGAAGAAACCCTAATACCATCTCCTGAAAATGTTCCATTTACATACAGCCCTCAAAACTCTCCTAAACAGTATTTTGAAGGCATCCCTAGTAGAGGATCCCCATGCATAGACCCAATGAAACAACAAATTTATGATTACATAGAACCACTGGAAAAGAAAAGTGCCTCAATTGATCCAGGATCCTTAGCCAATCCAAAACAACCTATCAATCGACAAGAACCTCTTACTGACTCTCTAAAATAGGAAATCTATGAGTTAGAGATATTGAACAAGTATATCAAGAAATAAAATGAAACCCTGAAGGAACAAAGTAAATTAGATAAAGCCAATCATGATAATATAATACTGCACCTAGGGCTATGGTACAAGAAGAAAAGGAAGTTGAAGAGGAAGAATAAAAAGTTGAACAAAATAGTCATCAACCTTAAATACATATTTCTCATAAAGAAACCCAGGATGGCAGTCACTTCAAAGAAGAGCAAGAGAAGAAGGTTAGATGTACTCGTAGAGGTATCTGAGCAGATGCAATAGGAAAGAAGAGTTCATAGTTTTGGAAGAATTGCATGGGGACATGCAATGATTTTGCAGTGGGGGTATGTTGGACCTCAAAATTACTCTCTCTTTGACAACTTTTCCCACTTATTTCTCTTCTTTTCCATAAAATACAGATCCCCATCACTGATAAATGATAGATTTTGTCTCAAGGAAGAAATTAAATGATTGACATGTTAAATTTTTATGTTTTTGCTATTTGAAATAAGTTTTCGAAAATTAGCTATGGATCACATCCTATTCTGTAGCTAACCATGTGTTCTATAGCTACTTCTAGGTTGAACAGGTTACAGGTGTCAAACGAAGAAACTGGCCACATGAGCATCTTTGGAATCATCTGGACATGGATCCTATCCTAGTCAACCAGTCCAAATTGACAAAAAAGCCAGCTCAAGACCACAATCAAAGGAGGAGTCAAATGAAGAAACCTAAGAGAAATAGGACTCTTTGTCCACTCTTCATGGTTAGTTAATAAAACCTCACAGTTTTGTTGCAGTAATAACTCGAACCAGCCACTGGTGATAATGGTTTCATGCAACCATCTTGTTGACTTAAAGACACCTGTAACTGATCAACCACTTACACAGAAATGTTGTAAACGTGTAGACCACCTTTAGCTAATTCTCTCAAAAGACAGTTAGGAATATCTCTTTAAATATCATTTGTACAGAACTAAGAAAAAGGTTCGAATTTTTGGATGTGTTAAGCTTAGATTACAGCTCTGTAATTTTGGAACTTGTTTTCCTGTTAATAATATGAAGCCTTGTTTGACCAAGTGATCATTTGAAAGAATATCTTAAGCTAATTAGCAGCTCAACTTAGTCAGTGGCAGAGGGCCCCCGCACTGAAGGAGGTTTTTCTTTTTATTTGTTTACTGTTTAGTTTTAATTTCATTATTTACTTTTAGCAGTATTTGTAGTTTAGGTTGATTCCCTGTAGTTTGTTTTCTTTTAGTTTTGATCAATAGCATAATGTTAGAATTCGATGGTGTAGTCTTGTTTCTTCAATCTATTTCATAAAGGAAAGAACTTTGTTTTTAAACAAGGTAAGGTTGAAAAGTAATAAGGATGCATTGTTGATTAGTGTACTTATTGTTTGTATCCACTGTTATTTATTTCCTAGTGCATATTTCCAATGCACTGTGTGAATAAATGTTTTTAACCACCATTTCAAGTTGATGTCCATCCTAAACTAAGTGGTTAAACATTCATTTTACACAAGGATTGAAACCAATCAGTTATTGTCTGCATGTTTTACTTAGTTATTTGGACCACATAGTACAGGAAGTTGCTTGTATGCCATCTCAAGAAAGTTATCTTTCAAAATTGAAGGTTTGGGCAACTGGAAGTACTTCGGTTAGTTTCATTCTCTGTAATGATTTCAGTTTGCCTTACAATTTCACCTTTTAATTTTTTTATTTAGGATTAAATGTCAAGATTGGATAGATGCTCTGCTTTTCCTTCCTTTAACCTAGATTTTGATTAGTTCACCTTTAGGAAATTTAGACTTAGTTTCTCATAATTCCAGTTGTACATCATTAGGAATCAAAGAAACCCCTAAAACAAAACAATATAAAAATACAAAACAACGAAGTACGAAGGGTTAACTAGCACATACAGTGCACTACACTTTATCAGCTTACAAGCCTCGGTTTATCAGCTTACAAAACAAGTTAGGAAACTAAATTGACTAAATAGAAGGACGCTAAACTCTTGATGGCATTGACTTGATCCATAAGACCATCCACTCCTTACAATTTCATAAAACAAGATTTATTTTGCTAAAACTAGCTCTATCAAAATATTATGACTGCCTAAACTGAGATTATCTGTTAGCAATTCTCTGGACTTTTGGATTTGCTAATGAATGGGTCGATTTGATCAGATCCCTCATCTCCGCCCCTTTTTTCTCAATCCTAATCAATGTATCCCCTTCGACAACCTTCATACCTTCTAGAGGAATCCAACAAGGGGACCCCATATCCCCATTCCTCTTCATTATTGCAGCAAAGGGCCTTGGAAGAATGATAAAGGCTGTTAAGAAATCAAACTTGTTTGATGACATCCACATGCACAGAGCTCATGTTCATATGACACACCAATAATTTGTGAACAATAATATTTTATTTGGTAAGGCTACTATTTTGGAAGAGGCCCAGTTGAACAACATTATGGTGGAATTTGAAGATGCTTATGGTATGATCATAAACAAGAACAAATTGCATATTTATTTCTTCCTTACTCACAAGCCAATTCAATCTTGTGTGGCTAGAGTGTTGGGCTTCACCATTGGATCTATTCCCTCTAAATATCTAGGGGTGCCTCTTATATTTAATCCCCTTTACATTTCTCCCTGGAAAGACCTCTCCTCCAAGCTATCCAAGAAGTTATCGAACTGGACCTTCCATGTCCTCAACATGGCCAGAAGATCAACTATTTTGAAATTTGTACTGTAACCAATGCTGATGTATCAACTGTCCACCCTCGTTGCCCCCAAATGTATATACTTAGATTTAAAACCAATATTCAGACGATTGCTTTGGATTAGAGCATCCACGGACCGGAAATGACTACTTTTTGCATGGCATAAGCTATTCCTCCCGAAGGCTCTGGGAGGCTTGAGTATGAGGGATCCTACAATCCTCAACGCCACTCTGGGGGAGAAACTATGGTGGAGATGGATTCAAGGGGGAGATGAGATTTGGAAAAACAATCTGAAAACAAAAATACAGATAAAGGAAATCCCAATAAGCCCTCATCTGTGAACCTCTTCCAAGTATAGGGATGGTAATTTGGAATCATGCCAATCAAAACAGTGATATGATCCATGACCATTTCTTTTGGGAAGTCAAGAATGGGAAGTAATGCCTTTTTTGGAGGGAATCCTCACAACAGTTCCCTTGTATTGCACAATATCCATTTCTCTCAAACTTGATGCCCGTTTTACACTTGATCGTAGCGACTCGGGTGGTGGACTAATGGATCAAAGAGGTCGATGATCAGGAATGGTAGAGATGGAAGTCAGATACAGAATGGATGTTGGATATTCCTTAGGGGGTCTGCGAGAATTTGGGAGGCCATCTTTCACAGAGGCGTGTCCATGTATCACAAGAGCCAGATAAGCTCAGATGAAACTTCTCTACTACTAGACTAAATACTATCCAATCGTCAAAGTACACCTCCAGAAACTTGTGAATAAATTCCTAGAATGCTGAGACTATCACCTTGAAAATGGAGGAGAATTTGTTAGGCTAAAAGGTATAACTGTAGATTGGAATGAACCCCACTTTGTAGTGAAGGTAGTCTTGCATCTATCCTCCAGCACAATATTAATTTGGTGATATCCCGAAAATCCATCTTTGAATGAATAAGCCTCCTATCCATCAATGTTTTCTAGAACTTCATCATGCAAACATGCATCATTTGACTTCTTCAGATCTACAAAGGTCCTTATATCACCCTTTCTTTTCTTTTCCTGGACCGCAATTGGACTAACCCATTCTGACTCTTCTATTGGCTCAATTATATCTCCTGCAAGCATCTTATCCAACTCTTCTCTTACCTTTTACTTGTACTTGGGGTTTAGTCGATATGGATGCTCCTTAACTCACTTTGTATATAACTTTAAATTGATCTTCATCATACCCAAATCACCTACTATACCCTTCAATTCAGAGAAGTTTGTCATAAATATATCTTGATATTTTTGCAATAATTTAGCAACCTTGCCTACCATGTCTTCATAGTCACTAATATGCGAAATTTGGTTCTTCTTCTGAGCCAAGATTTACTTTTTTTGCCTCTACCCATTGTCATATATCAAGGATCTCTACATCAGGTCTTGCAACTTCGTGTAGTCCCTCTGAGTCAGGGATATTGATATTTTGTGAATCCTCATCGCCTTCTTGCATAGTAACATTGTAGCATTCCAAAGCATGTTGTAGTTGCGCGCTCCAGTTAGGCTCCATCCATGTTATGGGTTCTATTGGTGTTCAAAAGATCGTTGACTTAATATTTTGAAGTGCCCCATCAATCCATTTGAATCCATCTTTAAAGCTGAATGTTAGCAGGAAACTCTCCTTCATTTCATCCCAATCAACAGTCCCATGTCGTAGCTCCATCTCCAAATACCAGTTCATTGGTATAACATCTAAGGTATGAATAAAGATATGTACCCACTCCAGTTGAGGTACCTCACCCCAAGCCTTAGTCCATCAAGCGAGATGTTCGCGTGAGTCATCCTTGTATACTTTTCACTAAGCCATGTTTTTGTGGAGCCAAATATTAATCTCATTACTCTACGATATTGCTTCTAATCAACAATATTATCCTTGTGGTTTCCCCACCATCTTGCAGGTATAGCTCTTAAAGCCAAATCTAGATCCTTGAAATTGTCCTCCTTTGGCACGTCTCTTTCAAAATGGTCAAACAAAATATGAACATCATTTAGCCCCTCATAATAAGGAAATTTATGTACCTCATGCAATCGATTTTGTCAGTTTTCTAATTCTTCATATGAGTTTGATTGGCATGAACTATCCTTCTCCCAACTGATCTGTCCATCCACAGTGGGATTAATCCAGTATTTGTCTCACGCAGTGTGATTATATATGTGATCAATGTCTTCATCATCATAGTCATCATGGATTGGCTTTGTGTATTGTGCACCTTGAGCTCGATCCAATGGAACAACTACTCTAACGCCGTTCTTTTCAAGTACCATGCTCCACTTCTTTAACTTAATAATAGGATTCACGTCAAAAGCCCAATCAATCCCGAGCAATGCTGGGTATGGATTAATGTCATCTATTATTTCAGTAACTTCAAAATCTACGAGCACACTCTCTCCCTCAATATCTACAACCACTCCATGTGGATGACCCATCGGAATTACCCTTTGTTGGTTTTCCATGCACAACTGGATTGGAAACCACTACAACATAGGTTTCCCCATATGTTCCCAAGTCTTCTTTGGTAGTACATTAGCATAAAATCCTAAGTATATAATTACCTAGTCCATGTCGAATTCACCAATTTGTGTTATCAACCGCATCTCCCTACCAGTCCTCTTCTTGCTTCGGTTCACCTTATTCAATATCCGCTATTTTGGTAATAGCCTGTCTTTACTAGCACACTTATCTATGAGTTCTTGTAGCCCTTCAACTACCTTCTAACCCCTAAGTAGCTTCATGCCTGTCTACAGAAATGACTTTAGCAATGTAGGATCAAAGTCCTCCGTCGCAGTAATTTCTTCAAATTTCTCTTTTCATGGGACTATTTGTATCTGAGTTCTAGACATAGAAATTGCTAGATCCATAAAACTTTTTCTAGCCTCCATAAACGTCTCCTTTTCTCTTTGTAAGTCAAATCCAACATTCTTCATGCCAGCCTTACGAGCCCATGTATCCAATATCAATTGTTTGCCTTCTACATTGTCTTTACTAGTGGCTATACCACTTCGCATTTCTATATTGACACTAGGATTGTCTTCATGTGGCTCATATATCACCATCTGAATGTTCTCCTTCGTCTGTCGGTTCTTCTTTTCCTACATCTTTGCTATTAATATAGGACAATCTTCTATAACATGATCAATTTTCTTATAGTATTGACAAGAAGGATGGGTTGGATTCTGACAGTTGCGTGCAATATTCCCTGGTTCTCCATAGTTGTAGCAGATGATCTCACCCCTACCTCTTCCATTGCCTCCTTCTCGTCCTCTTCCCCATCCTTGGAATCCTTAATAAGCCACAAGTGAGCCTTGATCATTCTGTATGTGAGTTTCAGCCTCCATGCTATACATTGGGGTTTTTTCTATCATCAAGTCATAACTTCAACAATCTCTTTCATCATGACCAATCAATTTACAAAAGTTGTAAAATAGTTGGTTTGATGACTATGCAAACTTTTGCAATAGATAAAAAAATTTAGTCAGATGTAGTCGTGACACTTGGTAGATACTACACCAAATAATTGAACCAACACTTGATCCAGTAGGAGACTCTTGTTTGAGTGGGTTAGGACCTCCCGCAATTATATAGTCTCAGTACGTAAGGTACTGATCCTTATAGTGGCTTAATGCCTTTCACTTCATGCACCAAACTTGAGGGCATATTCCCGATTGACCCTACTTTCTCTTCTTCAGATCCCGCAACTCCATATGTAGGCTAGCTAATGTGACTAGATTTGTTAGGCTATTATATTCATGTCCTAGATCAGTGAAGCCTCCAACTTCATCACAATGTCTAATGCTTCAGCGTGAGATTCGATCTTCTGGTGAGATAAAGGTAATATTAAGTGTGGCAATAACGTAGATATGTACCATTCCTTATGTTGTTTGTCTGAAATCTGAAGATTAGCTTGTCTCATTAAGCACATTAACCTCTAATCTATATCCCACGCAGACTCGTTAACTGTCTGCTTGATCTCCGTTATTTTAGTAACACATTGAGCTTGTGATTTTGGCTTTCTAATTTCTACATTCAGTGCAGTCTTTGTCTCAGCCAACGAAGCATTCAGATCGGTTGTACTATATTTGATATACCATGTAAGCGCTCTATCTTATAGCACTGTAACTAGTTGCGCTTTCTTCATGTCATCATCATTGACTTGTTGCGCCTTCCACATAGCTTCTGCTATGAACCAAAACTTATTAGGATCCTCCATTCCATGACCCTTGAATATAGGCACTTTCAGTGTATTCATCATATTGAATAATGGAGGTGGAGGTCGAGGCATAGGCATAGGTGTAACAGATGGCGGTGGAGGTGGAGGTGGAGTGGATGGATGAAGAAACCCAGAAGTGCCCTGAACTTCTGTCTTTGTTGCACTTCGTGGTGTGTTAGGGTTTCACTCTTCATCACTTTGTGAATCCCCTAATAATGGACTGTATTCACCTTCAATGTATCTTTCACGACCTACTCGTAACTTTTTTCCACTTCACTTAGATCCCATCTAGCCTCTTTTGGGAATTAATTCAAATTCATAACACTCTTTTCGCACAACAACATTTTAATCTAAGTTTTTAGTGATTTCAGGTACTTACCTCTCGGACCCTTAAAGAATCGGCATCCAACTTCATTATAAGATACAGATGTGTGTATTACAAATTCAATGATGAAACTACCCCAAATACTATCGATCCAATAGTCAAAAACCCTTGCAACCTTATGATAATACTATTTAATATGCTTCATTAGAATAGAATTCCACACATATGTTTGTCGTGTTTTTAGGTAGGTTGGCTTTCTGCTAATTTAAACAACCACTCATGTAATTTGCAAGCGCACAATGCAAAGAAACTTCGTTTTGTTCTGTTTAAATATATCTCTGTAACCACCTATCTTTTGACTAGTGCGGATTTTGATTTTCCTCAGCTGCAAACTCGTGCAACTTTTGATCTACACAATTATGGAGCTCTTTCATAGTTGGTATCCACACATGCCACATCACACATCCTCCAAATAGAACTTTATCTCGGTAAAGAACTATTTGTTGGTTTTAGGTGGCTTGAACCTAGGCTCAGTGCTAGCTACACTAACTAACAAAAACCTACACTACTAGCCCTTTCAGCAACAATCTACTTAGCACAGACCACAGTCTCACCTGAGGCAGTATTAGGTGATGCTAGAACTAGGTTTTTGCATAGAGAAGGCTATGTGATGTGGCAACAAGGCATTCCTTTAATCTAGGGCCTCATCCAACCTTTGCGAACCCTTATCTTCAGAATCATAGACTTAAATTATTTTTACTTAAATAGATCTATTAGCTTTTCCTAATTGTTCAAACATGCATAAGTTATCATACGAAAGTAGATCTTGACCTTCACGATGCAATTAAAACAATATTATAGAGAATCGCATCATAATTGAGCATAAACACAAAAACATAAAATATATAGAGAATGCATGGAATTGCTTCAAATAGTCTTTATTACTTCAGATCTTCAATGAATACACTTCTTTTGACCCTGCGCACACAGCTGCAGGGGCCTGCGGACTCAGCAACGAAGTTACCATGGTCTCCATCCACTGAGCTACAGGAGCCTTCCTCTTCACTAGAATACAAAATTATAGGTAAATTATACTCAATATCCCATTTATCCACTGAACTCCACATTCTAATTACTCCTAGATGACTTCTTTTTATAGCTTTTACATCGCATTACCATGGTCCATGAACCATGGGAGGAGCTCATTAATTAATCAAAATATCAGATACCTTTACAAAGTAAGGGGATTTGACCTACTTAAAAGCCCCTTTGGCACTTAACGTTTGGCGCTATTCATGCTCCGCTCCTCAAAATGCAGAGAATTTACAATATTACATCAAAATTGACTCAAAATTTAGACAAAACTTAGACTTTTGGGACCCCATCCCAACACTCACCCACTTGGGTGCCTGAATCCTGTTTTTCGAGTCGCCACTATACTTTGTTGCTCCTCACGATGGGTGGGTGCCCACTGAGCAAAATGTGGCCGCTACGATGCACTCGCCCATCCATCACACTTAACCACCCGCTACCTCCATGAATGCCTTTAACCGATGCTCAGGTCACATATAACTGAACACCCACCTCCAAGTCACCTTTAACCGAACACTTCCACCCAAGTCACCTTTAACCGAACTCAAGTGCTCGTCGCATATCTTGGGCATGCCCACACACATTTAACTGAGGTTTTTGGTTTTTCAACTCTCTTGGGCACTCGCTAAATCAAGGCCCTCACACACCCCTTCCCACAAAGCTAGATCTCTAATGTGGTTTTTATGCAGGGCACTCTAAGAGGAAGTGGTTTTCATCCTCGATATTCATATTCTCACAGAGATGGCAGATCCTTTCCATCCATGGTGTTTTAGGAAGTGCCCAACGACATGTTTCACTATGGAGCTCATGAGAGTTCATTCTAATGTTCCCTATATTAATTTTCTTCTTTGAGCTAGTTAAAATAGAGATACTTTTGATCTTCTAGGGTGAGGTTGATGACCTTCTCATAATAACTTATATACTATATCTATATATAATATACTATTATATATATATATAATATATATATATATAAAAACACTTCTAATTTAATAACAATTAAACATATCAAAAACAAATAAAATATGAAATACACTCCATAAATATTGAGATAAGTCATTTTCATTTATTTAATAGGTTCATTAACTCCAACACATGGAAGAGGTTAAATTTAAATATTGAGATAAGTGATTCTCATTTATTTAGTATCTTCCATAACTCTATTTCCATGTTACCAATATAAATATAAGTGATTTTCTTTTCTTTAATATGTGCTATAACTCAACCCAATCCCTTATAGCTCTACCCTATTCCAACTAGTTAAATTTTTTTATTTTTATGGTAATTAGTTATTTATTATAATGTTTTGATGAAAACTAAGGTTTTTATATATTGATATAATTCTATTTTTTATAAAAGTAAGATCTTAGAGTTGTTAAATTTTAAAAAAAATATTTACTTTAAACTAATTATTTATTATAATATTCTTTTAAAATTAAAATTAAAAATAAAAATTATGTTTTAAATAGAAAGAATAATGTGGGCTATAATATAAAAATGAATAAGTAAAATGTGCGATTAGATGTTTAAATATTATAACTTTTAAAAATATTTCAACAAGATATTATAAAGTATTTATATCTATGTTACCCTAATTTATGTAGTATCGTCTCATAATATCTATATATAGAGGGAAAAATCTCAAAATAAATCATTTTGATGTTCTATATAAAAAAATATTTAATACATGTTACCAATAAAATATGTTAATAAGAATTAATATTCACACATAGCTAAAAATATATTAATAATAAAAACCTTGACTATATATTATATATCATTTAAGAAAATTATCTATATATCATGAAAAATTTATGTTTTTATTTTAAAAAGTTTATTTGGTCCTATAAAATATTTTATTTAGCATTCAAAAATACAATTTAAGCAATGAAAAATAACATATTGTATTTTTCACTCTAAAGAAGTTTACACTTGAAGAAATTTCATCCCTCCCTACTTAGAATGGATGTATGTTGGTTTATATATATATGTATATATGATGATGATGATGGGCCACTAAGACCAATGCACTCTATCCTACCTCAAGAAAAGAAAAAGAATCTAATTGTGATTCTTCAAAATCTTAAAGAATCCCCATAAGATAGCTATAGATGGGTAGACTTCATAAGTTAGGAAGATTGGAAGTATGGCAGAAGTTAATGAATTGAAAGCAGATGTAAGTAAGAGTCAATTGGGCTCGCTTAATAAGTCAAGAAGATTGGAAGTGTGGCACAAATTAGTGAATTGAGAGCGAATGTGAGTAAGATTCATGCACTCTAAAAGAAAGTGTTTTTCATCTTCAGAATTGAGAGCGCATGTGAGTAAGAATCGCTTAGTCTAAAAGAAAGTGTTTTTCATCTTCCACCTTCTCAGTATCCCAAATCTGATAGATTCTATCATCCTAGAGAGTCTTGGGAGTAGACCACCCTTGGTTTCACTTGGAAGTTTATGAGAATTAGTTCTTATCCTAGTAAGGTTCATTTTTTTCTTAATGCTAGTCAAGAGAGAGAGATAATTCTCATTATCAAGGTGGCATTTATCACCTCCTTATAATATGTGAGCTTTCTTTTACCCTCGAGCTCCTTATCATCCCACAACTTGTCCTTAAAATTAGATGTAATAGTGTCTTTGACACTATCCTTACTTTCCATGATGATATCCTCCTATATACCCCAATGGTTGAACCAAGATAGGGTATCCTTATGCCACACTTATAATTTAACAACAATTAAACATATCAACCCACAAAAAAATTATCTTCCATAACTCCACCACATCCAACCAACTTTATTTTAATATTTACAAAATTGATTATTTATATTAATATTTTTATTATTTAATATATATATATATATATAATATAACTTTAAGATTAGGAAGATTAAATTTTCATAAAATTAAGATCTTTTTCCTTATTAGACATTTTAATTTAAATTTAAAAATAAATACATTTTAAATTAATGATTTAATATAATAATTTTAAATTAATTATTTATTATAATAATTTAAACCTTAAATCATATATAGCAATAAGGACAAGCCCTTATAATTTAATAACAACTAAACATCTCACAACAACCCACAAAAATAACAATAATTCCATTTGTCGAAGCTACCTCTTCTCCTTCCATTTTATCTTAATACAGCAGATTACAAAACTCAAACATCCCAACAAAATTTTTGAAAGAAAGTTCATGAGACCCCAAGTCCATAAGAGCACGGTTAGGTGGGGCCACAAACCTGAGGAAGATGAGTTGGCCAACATTGCGACACATTCTGCGAATCTCCGTTAAAGCGAAAAGAAAGTCCGGCTAGGATAGTGCCATTTCCTACATCAACACGATTTCCCGGAAACCCTAGAAATCATCTGCACGAACGCAAAATTTCCGGGAAACCCTAGAAATCATCTGCCTATATAATACGGTTTCCCACCATAGTCGTAACTCTGGTTCGAATAGTCCCATATCCTAGATAACAGGAGACGATTTCCGGGAAACCCTAGAATAGAAATCATCTGCACCACCCCTGCTCCCTTGCACTATACATACGATTTCCCACACCCCCGTCGTCTGCATCTCTCACTGAAGAAGCTATTCCTTTGCCGATACACACTGCATCTTTTTTAATCTTCTGCGACCAATTGGTTTGCACCCTGAATCTGAGTGAAAATGACCTCTGAATCTGTCAACAACATGAATCTTGTAAACTGTGGAAAGAGGGCTCCCGATCAGAGTATCACTACTCCGGAGAAGAGTAGTGCTACCCCTCCTGCACATTCTAAGTTTCGTGGGGTCACCAAGTGAGTAGAATTTAATATAGCTGTTTTTCCACATTCTACTGTTCCAACGTGATGTGAGTATTTAATGGCCATGGTTGCAGAAATAGGTGGACGGATAGATACCAAGCCCGTCTTTGGGACGGTACCTGGAAAAAGCAGGGTGCCAAGCGAAATGGTAAACCAGGTTCGTGTTCATTTCATTTCATTTTTTGTTGGTGATTAAATATTTGTAGTTTTGGGTTAAAGTAAATATATTTTAATATGTTTATATCATAGTTACTCATGCATGTATGTGTCACATGTACCACTTTCACTTAACAACACGGCGTCCAATATTGCAGTCTATTTGGGTGAGTAAAATTCTCCCACGTCTTTATTTTTTTTTTCTTTTCTTTTCCTTTTAATAACTTTGGGGTTTGTGTTATTTACTGTAACAGGTGCATACGATTCGGCAGAACGCGCAGCAAAAGCTTACGATGTTGCAGCGATTAAATTCTGGGGTTTAACTGCCAAAACCAACTTTCCAGTATGACTTCTTTCTTGGTTTCATTGTATTCAATGTTGTTGTTTTGGTTTTATTATATCAAAATTTTGGTATTTTTTGCATTAATCCTTTTTATCCCTCTACATTGCAAACTCCAAACCTCTGATCTAAAGCTGTAAAGCCCGGATGGATGGTTTTTTATATTACATTAGTATTTAATATGGATTATGTTTACAGGGGAGGGACTATGAAAAAGAGATGAAAGAGATGGAGCACATGACTAATGAAGAACTGGTGGGGAAGCTCAGGAGGTAGCGATTTCGTCTCACTAAACTGTATATATTAACAACTTTTAAAATTTATTTGCACTAAACTAACTAAAATGTATATATACTAAGATTGCAGTGGTGTTTTCGTGACACAGAACAAGCCTGGGATTCTGTGGAGGCACGTCCAAGTATCGCGGGGTTAGCAGGTTTTTGAAAAGCTCTCCTCTAATTCTAATTTCAATTTCATAGTGAAAGACTAGTAATATCTAATAATTTCATGCTTGCATGGTGTGCCATTTTATTTATTCCGTGTAAATGGCATGGTGTGTCGTTTTATTTATTCCGTGTAAATGGTGTTTCTGTAAACACCATTAAAGCTCTCCTCTAATTTCAATTTCAACTGTTGCAAGCAATATCTGATAATACCTCTAATTTCAATCGTTTGTCATTTTAATTATTCTGCGAAGACGCCATGGTAAGTGGCAGGCGCGGATAGGAATAGGTGCCCACAACAAAGATATGCATTTGGGTAGTTTCAGTAAGTGTACTTCTATAGTTTCTCGTGTTCTGTTCTGTTCTGTTCTAATCTGTTCTAATATATTTATATTTGTAGTGTAAGATACAAAAAAAAAAAAAGTATGATAATATCTGTTTTGGTTTTCACAGATACAGAAGAGGAGGCTGCTGTGGCTTATGATACTGCGGCCCTTAAGCACTGGGGGCCGCACAAGCTGGTTGCCACTAATTTCGACGTCAGGAATTACGATCTCGATCAAATTCGACGTCCGGAGTTATGTCATTCAAAGCGGGAGATCAATACTTGTACTGCCACTGCCAGCGAGCCCAAAAGCGCCTGTCCATATAAATTCAATGCACACATTCATGAGTACAATCTCCGCCACCATGATGCTGGATAACTCCAACAGATGGCCCTGTATATATTCAATATGTCTACATTTCTGTATGATGACCTCTCACATTCTGCATTTTGCTTACAACCATTGGTGTCTTGTCCTCACTTTTATTGGAGGGCTATGCCTTCTAGGTTTACATTCTGTATTTTGAATTTACAAACATTGATGACCTTTCTGTATATGTATATTCTGTATTTTGAATTTACAAACGTTGATGACTTTTCTGTATATGTATGTAAAGTATTTTAGTAGTTTAAAATGTGAACCATGTAGACAGGAAGGACATTTTAGTACACTGATAAGGGACACCCTCTGAGACAACATTCTTGTGGTTGATGACTTCCATGTGTGCCTAGGAACTAATCATTTTGTTCTGGCATTTTTTTTTATAACATGGCTCTGCATCCACGAATCATAATGACTCCATGTGTACCTAATAACTAATCATTTCTGTCATTTTTTTTTATAACATGGCTCCGCATCCAGGAATCAAATCAGGAATCAAAATGACTACCATGTATGTGGAAATCTAGCTAGAACACTTGGTTTCGATGATGTAGTCAAATTGCACCCTAGATTGTACTCACAGACCTGTCCAACACAAGATGTATGGAGAATTCCACGTTGGGTGGTAAAATCTCGTGAATGTCACTGTAATTGGTCAAATAAATAACTATCAATGTTAGAACATCTTATATAAGCTGCTCATATAAATTGGTTGTTATGGAATAAATCACTGTAAATGTGAGAACATTTTATTGAAGTTTCTCATATAAATTGGTTGGAGCTAAACCCTCCTTCAAATTTTAAGAATTTGAATCATTATTTTTTAGGAATATGATTATGGTATAAATCTTTTTCAATCCTTTGGAATGCTTTATAATGATTTGACTGTATATTTTTAATATCTTGGAGTTAAAATTGATGAACATATTTAGCTTTGTCACTCTAACAAATGACACTTAAAGAATCTAGATCCAAGATGGGCCATGATGCAAAACATAAAACATCTAGACATCCTTAACCTGAACAATTGCAAAGGAGGGATTCTAGTTGTGCATGACATGTTTCATTATCCCTTGGTATTGCAATTCTTTCTTCTCTTGTAAACATCCTTCCTAAATAGGCTTTGTAAAAAAGTGTTTCTTTCTAGCTACCAATTTTTCTCCATGGACTATTTATCAAGTGGTGCACTATAAACTTGATTGGGAGGTGTAGAGAATGTAAGACTAAGTTGGATACATCCCACTCTCTACCTAAAAAACTAGTGAGTATAGCCTATGGCACCCACATATCTTAGTAGATGGAAGGAGGTCCATGGAATAGTGAATTAACCAGCCTTCATGGTTAGATAATGTTAGATAATCAGTTTTGATGCCCATTCACACATGGATGGATGACATCCTCTCTAGTGTTAGTATTGAATGAAGATCA
Organism: Pinus taeda; assembly: GCA_000404065.3. Classification (NCBI taxonomy): domain Eukaryota; kingdom Viridiplantae; phylum Streptophyta; class Pinopsida; order Pinales; family Pinaceae; genus Pinus; species Pinus taeda. The sequence continues at coordinate 6,914 of APFE030205769.1, read as the reverse complement.
ACATGAAAGTTGAGGCCCTCAAGTTTTATCTCAACCCCAGTAAATCTATATTTCTGTAAAGTTCCCTTAAGCTCACAAACACATAATTTTTTAGGGAGATCTTTGTTATTTACTGTATTATGTGGCAAGAATCTCTACTCTTCCATATCAACAATTTCTTTTGTTTTAATACTAATAGCTTCAAGTTATTTTCTATTATGTGGTAAGAATATCTACTATTCCATCTGAACAATTTCTTTTTTTTTAATACTTTCAAGCTATTTTTTGCCTTGAGAATTTTTTTTTTCCTTGTATTTATACATACTATTATATTTGACAAATAAAGAGCTATCAACCATTTTGTTTCGTTTGTGATTGGTTTGTCTATTAGCACTACTAGCACTACTGAAAGAATAAGATGTTTGAGTAGTTAGTGAAAATTTATTATGTTTGAGTAGTTAGTGAAAATTTATTAATTTAGCCAACCTTCTAGAGTGTGATAAGGGACTTGAGAGATAGCATTAGGTACTTTGCTTGAGAGGTGGCATAAGGATAAATAAACCGGTGATGGGAGAAGATTTTCTGGTCCTCCTATGATTGTAGTCAATTTGGTTGTCTTTACATCCAAGGTAATGCTTCTCATGGTGGAAGGTCAATTTGTAAAATGATGGTGCTGTGACTTTAGGGCCAATGATTGTCTTTTAGACTTTTAACAACCAAGTCTTATGAGAGATCATCCTTTGGTGTAGTGCCATTGATAATTTTTTTCAAAATTAGGTAGCTAATGACCTATTATAGGTATTTGGGGGGTGAATAAGGTTATTGTACATCCTATTCATCTCTCTAGTTTGTAGAGTGAGGGGGTCATCCCATGGGCCCAAGGGCTTAGGTGCTAGCTCCCCCCTCAATTTCCCATATCAAAGCATCCAAAGAGGTCACTATGTATGTCTCTTATATAGAGTGTCCTCCCAATAGATTATGGGTATGGGATAAATAAATGATGGGTATGGGATAATGAGTAGATTTAAGGTGGTGCTACCTATAGAAATTTCCATGCTGACTCAAACTAGGAGGCTAAGTCAAATACAGACCAAATGATGCATATTTGGTGAGACTATGGAAATTTCAAACGAGGAGGATAAGAGAAAGACAGAGAAAAGGATGCATATTTAGTTTGACAATGAAAATTTTTCAATGAAATTATGAGTGAGCACATCAACATGAAATAGAGTACAATGGTTTGTAAAGGTGTCCAGCTTTTTGTTGCATTGTTTTTTTTTTTTTGTTGACCAACAAAGGAAAACTAGTACTCTCAATAATATTTTTTTATCATGGCTTTGTATGTGAGAATCAAATTGACTACCATGTATGTGGAAATATATCTACAACATTTTCTAAGATGTGGTAAAATTGCATCTTAGATTGCTAAGCCCTATTACAGTACCAAGAGAGGATTCCAGGACAAGATGCATTGAGAATTTCTAGCTACCAGCTAGCTAGTTTATCTCCATGGAACATTTATCAAATGGTGCATTATAAATATTATTGGTAAGAATATAAGACTAGAATGTAAGACTGTACAAAATACTCCTAAGTATAGCCAACAACAACCACATATCTTGGTAGATGAAGTAAATCTATAGGATAGTGAATTAATAAGTCTTAGTGGTTGGATAATGTTAGATAATCAGTATTAATTCCTATCCACACATAGGTGGATGGAAACCTCTGTAGTGTTAGTGTTGGATGAATATCAACCTCAAATTTGAGGCCCTCAACTTTTATCTGATGTCCCACTAAATCCATCCATCCAAATCTTATATTTCTCTTTATTTCGCTTAAGCTCACCAACACATAACTTTTGAGTGAGATCCTAATTTATTATGTGGCAAGAGTCTCTACTCTTCCATGTGAATAATTAATTCTTTTAACACTAATAGCTTCAAACTTTTTTTTTTCTTGAGATTTTTGTTTTAATTTTCTTGTACTTATATGTATTGACTAATAAAGAGCTCTCAACAATTTTGTGAAGAAATAATCTCTACTTTCCCATCTTAACAAGGTACTAGGCTTGTGCTTGGCTCCTTCATGCCAGGGCTAAGAGAAATCATGGCAGGGCCAAGAGAAATCACCAGTAAAGTAAATGTTTGTTTGTTTGTGATTGGTTTGTCTATTACTGATTTGATTTGTACTACTGAAATCCTAAGTACAGTAAATGGTTGCTTGTTTGTGTTTGGTTTTTCTATGAGTGATTTGTGCTACTCAAAGAAGAAGGAGGTAATATAAGATCTCTGAGTAGTTAGAAAAAAAATTATTAATTCATCCAATCTTTCAAAGTGTGATAAGAGACTTGAGATATGGCATCAATTACTTTTCTTGAGAGGTGACATAGGGTTAGGAGTTGAATAAATAAATAAACTTGGATGGGATAAAAGTTTTTGGTCCTAGCATGATGTGAAGTCAATTTTGTTGTAGTTACATCCATATATAAGGTAATGCTTCCCTTCCCATGTTGGGAGGTGAATTTGTAAAAGTAAGGTGCTATGACTTTAGGGCCCATGTTTGTTTTTAGTAGTTTAAACAACTACATCTTAACTTTTGGTAAGGATACTATTCTGGAAGAGGCCCAGTTGAACAACATTATGGTGGAATTTGAAGATGCTTATGGTATGATAGTAAACAAGAACAAATTGCATATTTATTTCTTCCATACTCACAAGCCAATTTAATCTTGTTTGGCTAGAGTGTTGGGCTTCACCATTGGATATATTCCCTCTAAATATCTAGGGGTGCCTCTTATATTTAATCCCCTTTACATTTCTCCCCGGAAAGGCCTCTCCTAGAAGCTATCCAAGAAGTTATCGAACTGGACCTTCCATGTCCTCAACATGGCCAGAAGATCAATTGTTCTGAAATGTGTATTGTAACCAATGGTGATGTATCAACTGTCCACCCTCCTTGCCCCCAAATGTATATACTTAGAGTTAACAACAATATTCAGATGATTCCTTTGGAGAAGAGCATCCACGGATAGGAATGACTACTGTTTGCATGGCATAAGCTATTCCTCAGTAAGGCTCTGGGAGGCTTGAGTATGAGGGATCCTACAATCCTCAACGCCACTCTGGGGAAAAACTATGGTGGAGATGGATTCAATTTACCACTGAATCAATTTACCCCTTTACCCCTGATAGTGTATTTTGCAGACATTTTATGTGTGATAGGATTTTCTCACTTTTCAAGTTTTTACCTATGAAATGACCCCAATTCCTTCTATAACTACTCTCATCATCATGGAAGTTGGAGTTTTTACAGGCAATAATGCATTTTGAAGCCACTGAGATAGTCAGTCTAAATGATAACGAGGAAAGAAGCCATAGAGCCACAGAAGGAAGATGATACTCAGAGACACGGTTGAGTTAGCAGAATAGCCAAAAAGATGCCTCAAAGAAAGCCAAAGAGCCAATTGATGAGGTAGCTAAGCCAAAGTAGGAAGCTAAGGCAAAGAGAGCACAGAGAGAAAGGGGGAGTCATTTGGAGGTCAAGTGAAAAGCCAGAGAGTTGTAAGTTGCAGAAAGGTGTTGACACCTAATCTTCATGATTGGGAATTTTATGTAAATAAAATAAATTGGGAAGGTGAACAGTCATTAACTGAACAAGCACTCCCTATTGTATATAATAATGGGTTAACTATGGAATAAAAAATAATGAGTTGCCTTACATGGTATCATAGCCAGCTCCCAAAATAGTTGTAACTCCCATCTGCCTACTGCTCTATGTCCTCTGTCCACTGCCTACTGCTCTCTTTCCTCTGTCCACTGCCTACTGCTCTTTGTGCTCTTTGTCCTCTCCACAGTAGCTATTGTGTGTTGTATGCTGGATCGTTGGGCAGTTGCGTTGAAACACCATAGTCAATCATTGCACTCACATTTTGTGTTAAAGAATCTGCTTTGAGACCATTAATTAATGTGTTGAAGCCTTGGAACATTTTGATTCTTCATGTGGAGCCTTACAAACCATGACTCTTGATGTTGAGTTTGATCAAATGCTGATTTTTCATTACAGAGGAATGGGACAATGTTGCTGGAGCTGGTGGGCTAGTCGGTGTTAAATAATGTGAATTGCGTTAGATACTAGCATGTGTTGAATATTCTTGACATGGTATGCATTGATTTGAGTGGTGTTATTGTGCAAATTTAAGCTCTGTGTTGAAGATTTTATGGACAACCATTTGAATGTTGTCTTGCCTTGAATATTTGACTTTGACGTTGAATTTTTTAGAGCTATTTTCCTTATTAAGACCACGTTCCATTGAAAAAAAATCTACATAGTTTGTTGGAAATAGTTGGTTGGAAAGTGTGCTCTCCTTATATATAATTATGGTATGTAAGTGCCGTGAAGACCATAAGTATAAGTGCATTAGTCATTTTGGTAAGATCCATTGGATGTGGGTTGGTTAATTATGCTGTGAGAGAGGCCCGAATGCATTGAATACATTGAAGGGGTGTATATATGGAATATGCACTGTTGTGGCTTAATGATATTAACATTGTTTGAGTATTAACATGGTGCCCATCTGGGGAAATGTTGTGGGTTTACAAGTGAGATGTGGGTTTATGCGTAGAATGGTATATATTGACCAACATATATATATATATATATATATATTGAATAGTTTATATATTGAATAGTTTGTAGATATTTGAATGCAATATGAACTGAATTTGTAAACTGGAATATGGTAAATGTATTATATGAGGATCTTTTTATAAACATTGGAGGGATTTGAAGAAACATAGTACATAAAAGTATTTGAATTTTTTTTTTGCTCTTTGAGTACAATTTCATTGCTAATTATTTTTTTCTATCAGTAGAATTTTTTTTTTACAGAATGCATTCAATCATCTCTATGGTAGGAATAGTTCTCAATGGCAAGAAGAACTATCTTGATTGGTCCCGGATGATACAACACACCCTCATCTTCAATGAATTGTGGAAATGATTGTGTGTTGGAGAAGTAGATAGTGACCGAGAAAAGCCTACCTCATACAAAGAGATCGCCATTTGGGAAAACAAGAACAACAAAGCTTATGCATCAATTGTAGCATCTATAAATAAAGAGGTGAGTCGCCATATTTCATCATATTCAACTCCCTTTGAAGCTTTACAAAAGCTAAAAGAAATCTATGATTCACATTCTGCACTTGAAGTCGTCCAACTCATGATTAAACTCTTCACTATTGAAGTGCAAAATAATGATCCTCTTGGTCTTGCATCTGAAATAAAGTATATAATGCATGATATCAAGTCCGCTAAGGTTGAATTGCATATTCATCTTATCGCTTTTCTCAAGGCACTTTATCCTACTTACTCCAAATATCTTGAGTCTTTGGAAGCAAATGGAAATCTCAAAGATGTGACCTTTGACTCTCTTGTGAAAAAGTTTGCTGAAAGAAAAAAAGCTTTTGGAAAGAAGACAACCCCTGAGTCTTCTGAAGAGACTGTGTGCCTTGCTCATAAACAAAAACATCCTGCTCAAGACTCTACAAGAGGAAGAGGTGGATGAAGAGGAAGAGGAAGATATTTTAGAGGCAGGGGGGTAGACATTCTCAAGGAGTAAAGGTAGATTTACACTGTATTCACTGCAAAAGAAATGGATCACATGATGCATCCACATGCAAGCTACCATGGGACAAAATTGAGCAGAGAAGAAACCAACAGAAAGGTAAAACTGATGATACACACAAAGGTAAAGCACCTGAATTTGCTCACTATGTTGAGGCACAATGTAACATTGGGGTAAATGAAGATTTGTTTAATACTTCAATTGCTTCCTGGAAAAATTATTGGTTGCTTGATTCAGGAGCAAAATGTCACATGACTCATAGAAAAGATTTTTTTGAATATTTCACTGACAATGTTGATGGAGTAGTATACTTTGCAGATCACTCAAAAATCAAGCCATCACGGCTTGGCACAATCAGGCTTAAACTGCCTGGTCTCTCAAACTTTCTTCTGGATCATGTTTTATATCTCCCACAGCTCAAGAGAAACTTGTTTTCCTTGGTCCACATCCGCCATCAAGGTCACTCCATTCATATGTTTGATGGCAAGCGTGAGGTAAGAAAAGCATCTGATCACATGGATCACTCACTTGTAAGTTGTCATGAGGGGAATAGAAGAAGAAAGGCTTTTCAAACTTTAAGGAACATCTGCTCATGCACAACATTTCTCATATATTTCTCATCATGAAGAAGGTACACTTCCATCAAGTTTATTATGGCATGCTAGATTTGGACATTTAAACTATGACAGTCTCTGTTTATTGAAGAAAAATAGTGTTGCTGGTTTGCCTACAATTCCTAGAAAAAAGTAAGCAATGTGATGCTTGCATTCTAGGAAAGCATAGCAAACAGTCTTTTCATGATTCACATTCAAGAGCACATAGGAAGCTTGAACTTATTCATTTATATTTATGTGGTCCAATTCCTGTTTCTTCTGCAAATGGAAATAAATATATCATGACATTTATTGATGACTACACCAGAATGTGCTGGGTTTATTTATTGCAGAACAAATCTAATGCTTTTCAAACATTCAAGAATTTTCATAAATGGATTGAAAATGATGCACAATCTCATATTGCGTCTATTCATAGTGATAATGGAAAAGAATATACATCAAATGAATTTGAAAACTATCTTCGACAACATGGGATCAAACATCAAATAATTGTGCCTTATAATCCCCAACAGAATGGTGTAGCTGAAAGAATGAATAGAACAATCTTGAATATGGTAAAATCCATGCTCTTCTTCAAAAATGTAAAGATAATGTTTTGGGTTGATGTTGTTCTATGTGCTGCATATATAAAGAATAGATGTCCATCTAATGCTATAAGAAACAAGACTCCTTATGAATTGTGGTATGGACAT
>APFE030205760.1:141739-171099 GCA_000404065.3 Pinus taeda | reverse complement strand
TGTTAATCACTCACAAGACACACTAGATGTCAGTAAATCATCTAAAAACGGAGAGGATAGATTATTCATTTAAAATCCACTTGACTTTTCATCTTCCTTTTCTAGAAACATAGAGGATGAATTTGTTCACTTCTCATCTACCCCTTTGTTTGATTTATCATATCATGAGGATGCCAGTGAAATCATTGTTTTTTCTGATCCTAACTGTCGTGATCCATTTGCTCCCGTATTTGATCATGATCATGATTCTATCACAGTTTATTTTTCAAAGCCACCTGTTTATGATGATCTAACTGAAAATGAAGTCAAAACACCCCAGACTGTTGAGGCACTTCAACCTGCGCTGATGGTTATGTCAGGCCCTCGCTGTCTTGAGGTTGGTTTCACTTTCAATCAGGAAATTCTTCAATCACCCAAGGCTCCTCATCACTCATTTGTATGCATTGAAGATAAATCTCACACAAAAATCATGCTTCCTCCACTCGAATTGCACGATCCCATCGCTCATGCATTGGAGGAATCTTACATTGCAAGCACTCGTGCATGATGCAAGTTGTCTTTGTTTCTTTCATTTTCTTGCATGTCACAGTCAAGAGTATGCGTATGCTTCAAAGCTACATGCAATGTCCAATAGCACCATGACAAGTCCACAAACCACATGTCATGTACTTGCACTCACTTATGTTCTGTGGACACCTTTAAACATGAAGTGTGTTTGTCTTCATTGTTATATCTTTCTTGTTTGTTGGTTCGCATAACTCGGTTTCTCGAGGATCAAGCCTTCAACAACATGGGTCAACCAATACACCAATGGCTATATTGGAAATATTACTTCACATGATCAGGCCCATGCACCATTAGTTTAGGAGTAGAAGTAGTGTTTTCTTTCAGTTTGTTTGCTTGCATGCTTGTTTGTCTGCTTGCTTGTTTGCTTACTCACTTTGCTTTCACATTTACTTTTTCTTCTGCTTTGCTTTGTTGTTTATTTGCTTGTTCTTGTTCTTGTGCGACTCTTGAAACAAGTTGGGTAGAGTACAAGAGGCCTTGTGCAACTATCACTACTTGTTTATCTGTCATCCCGCCTCTGTGTGAAGAACTTGTTACTTTTGGTCCATGATACGTCGATGGAAAATATGTAATTTTTGAAGTCAACCTTGGTGAAAACACAACGCTTGCGCGCTAAATAGTGTCACCTACTCTATTTGGTCGTTTTTTGGTTAACCCTTGGTAGCTCAATCAAGTAGAGTAATGTGAGGGGGAAAATCTTAACAGGCACACCAGAGGTATATAATAAACTACTTCTCTAAAGGAACAACCTCTTCTACTCTCAATAAGTCGGGATTCCTCTTCCACCTCTGAAATGAATAAGTGTCATGCACGGTAATGAAAAGTGAAAATGAAAAATTTCAAAAATGAAAATGAATAAGGCGAAAGAAGAGAAAGGCTTCCTGCACAGAGAGGTGATGCAAGTAACTCCGCCAAGGTACTGTCCAGGCCTGCTGGTATTGGAGCAACACCAGAGATGAAACTAAGACTCTAATGACTATATTGCTTGTGCACCAATATACCCCTCAACCCCAATCGAAACAACTGTGTTGACTTGGCTTGGAATACATGTCAATCGACCAAGAGCTTGGCAGATGGTACATCTTACAATTAAGATAGTGTGAAAACCAAGACGAACTGAGAACTGAACCATACTTTTGGAGTTGTTAGACTTGCGTTTCATGAACAAGGTCCATTAAGAGATTTGGAGTTCCACCAGTGTGTCACCACGTGTCGTAGTGGCTACAACCACCCTCCAAAATTTTTCCTTAGGTTCGTTTTGAAGCGTCCCTACCAACCTTCCACAACAACCTATCTTGCCTTGTCAAGTACACAAGCTTCAGTTATTTTCTAGTAGATTGCCAGCCTATGCATCATGGCTTGTTTCACCCCCCTCACAGGTTGTTTCTTCGGAATTAGTCTAGCTAAACGCTGGGCTCCAGAATTGCACAAATCTTCCTATCAAAATTCACTAATAAAATTGCGTAATTCCTCCCAGCAGGGTTGCTCAGCCCAGAAATTGCGCAAACCTTCTAGGCAATGAGCCCAACTCCCTCCCAAGAATGCACATTTTTCCCCTTAGTTGAGTAGGTTGTTGAATGTGCCATTAAGTTGACCGATTCCACCCAGGACCAGAAAACTTGACTTGCATGCATGGGCTGATTTTTCCTAGAATAACAAAACGAAAGATGCAAAAAAGCATCGCTAGATTTTAGGGATCTATTTTTAGCAGTTGGAGGTTACATGCAAAGATCATTTTAGAATATTTCCTCAAAGTGTCACTTTTTCCTAGATTTGTGGCATGCGTGTCATGAGCCTCAAAATTATTTATTTGACGCTTTAGAGCTCTTTTCTTCACATTGATCTTGGAGATTTGACATCCCATAGTACATCTAGGAGTCTTCGACACATCCAGCTCAGTTATTCACGGGTAAGTCACCTTAACTTGTCTTTTGCATCATTTCTGTCACTTTTTGTGTTTTTTCTTGTGTGTGTGTTTTTTTCTTGATTTATGTGAATGCTTCCTATCGTTTACATGCATACTAGCTTGTACTAGCACAGTTTCAGTTTTCGTTAGCATCTCACTGCTGTCGCATGCATGAAACTGTTTTGTACAAACAATTGTCGATTCAACGACTCGCTTCACCCACATGCATGTTGTTCGTTTTTCTAAATCTTTCATTCAATGTTTGCATGCATGATCATTCACTCCTTCTTACACTCAATATCACCATGCATTAACATTCACATTTTCTTTCGGTTGCCCGTCGGTGGTCTAGGCAGTCTTGGCTCGGACTCTGCCTCACCAGAACAACATTGCTCAATCATAAGAGGGAAGGATCTGTCTTCCTATAAGGAAATGCGCATTTCTACCTAGTGACTATCCTCCAGTATTGCATTACGCAATTTTGAGGGACAATGATTGCTAGCCCATAAAATTGTGCAATGCGGTCACTGGGCTTGCAACCATTCCCAGTTGAAATTGCACATTGCACAATTCTAGCAACCAGAAGGCCATCCTGGATTGTGCATTATGAAATTCCATTAGCCAGCCAACCTCCCCAGACAGCCCAAACTTCCTTTTGCATAGTTCTGGCAGCCGGTCTCCCAGCCTCCCAGGAAAAATTGCGCAATCCTTACCAGCCAATCCCCAAGTATGTTGCATGTCATTCCTCAAGTTTTCTTTGGTTTTCACTGACAGATTTCTTGCCATGCATGTCACTTTGTCTCCATATCTAGTAGGTGTTTGTTCGCCTCTTAGCAGTTCAGGATTAATGGCCTCCAAGAGAGTAGGATTAAAGGACACTGATAGAAGTGCAACTGGAGCAGCAGTTGAGCGAGTGTCTACAAGTCTGCCGATCTATGAAGACACCAAGCTGATTGTAGACAAGGACATCTAGTTGAAATGGCAAGAGGTTAATGATGCATTTGCAGGCACATTTGGGGAAGACCTCGAATACCGTCAGGTCTATGTAAACCTCCACAGGTCTGGCTTCTACTGGAATGCATGTAGGTATCCCATGCTCCCATGCATAAACATGATGCATTGGATCGTCTCGCACACTGATCCTGAGACGATGACATTGAGCAGTGTCAGCGAGATGAATATTTCTACCTTTAGGGAACATGATTATGATCAGATGTATCATATGTTGAGGCTCGTGATCACCATGGAGACACCTTTCAGCTTACCCATTAGCAATGCCAACTCTAGAGATATCTTGAAGAACTGGGTGAAGCAGCCAACTAAATTCAGGATGACACCCAACCAGGTATAAAAGACGAAGATATTGTAGAAGGTGTATCAATACTTCGTCATCTTTTCATGTCATCTGTATGGCCAAGAAAGCATGGAAACCTTCCCACAGAGTTGGGTGATCGTGTTGGACCAACTGGCTAGATAAGGCAAAGCATGCAACTGGTGCAACTTGTTGGCTCATCAGCTAAAGGAACATGTAACAAGTTCTTAACAGTTGCCCAAAGGTATGCAAGCAGGAATCTACATGTCCTCCTACATTTTGGATGCAATCTGTGCCCATCAGGAGTTCCCGGGCTTGAAGTGGGCATGAACACCAATGGAGACCTCTATGAACACTTATTATAAGATGTTGTTCGAATGCAGCTTCAGAGGAGTTATCACATAGCCGTCTGACCATTTTATCACCTTGGTTTACAAGATGATATTCGAACAAGATCCACCCTGCATATCGAAGGCAAAAATGGAGGCACTAATCGACATAGTTGATTGGTATGCCTCACCGTCTGAAACCTTCATACGGATGTATAGTGTGGAGAAGCCTCTGCATGTTCTACTGAAGTTTACCTTGGACAAACTCGTCACGCAGGAAGTAGCATATTACATCTCGGCAGGATTATCAGCTAGGTTGCACCGGAAGAATAAGGAACCTTGACTCACTCTTCTGTTGCGGATTGGGTTTTACGAGATATAGACTTTCAATCATGTAGATGTTGAAGTAGAACAAATGAAGAAACATCCATTCGACGCCCGAAATTACAATCCATATGACCCACATTCTGTTGTGAAATACCACTGCACGAGAGTACTGTTTAAATGGATCTACGAGGCATGTCATTGGGTGGAGGAAGACCCATGGAGATATTGTTACAACTTCTCCAGACTCAATGAACCGGTTGGTGTCGTTGTGGAATGGATAGAGAAGCAATGTGAAGCAGCATCCTGGAGAGCACTAGAAGTAGCAGCAACAGAGGTAAACATACCAATGCACGATGAGGGAAAGAGGAAGATTGTCGACAACATGGAGGAAGATCAAAGCTGCGATTTTTTAGCAGACCCAGTTGTGCAGAAAGCAGCTTTGGCAATAGAGGAAACGAGGCAACAACACAACAAGAGAAATGCACAAAGGCAGAGAGAGAAATAGAGAATGGAGGAAACAAAGAAGGAGTTGCATGAGTTGAAGGAGCAACTCCAAAAGGAACAGGAGCTATGAGACAGGAGAAGGAAGTGCAACAGGAACAGGTACAATAGGGGGTGTAACTTGTATAGACAGATGAAACTGCGCCTATACAGGTAGTAGACTCATCAAAACAGCTGGCATCAGGCATACACGATGAACCATCGCAGGAGTGGGACTTCTCTTAGGAGATAGAGCAATCACTTGAACATATGGATACGAATATGGAGCAACAAGAGTTAGAGAAAGACATCGACCTCATGCCTCAACACCAAGAGGTTGACCCACCAACTTCACTACATCCAGAAGAAGAGCAAGTCCCAAGCGAACAAGGAGACACTGAAATCCTTGGAGACAATTGGGAGGAGGAGATGCACAACATATCATTCGACAAGTCCCAACATAGAGTTGTGCAATCTCACGAAGTGTTGACTCCAGATGATCATACATCTACTGCACAGTTTGAGGAATGAGTGATCATGTCTGACGTGTGCAAACATCCAATAGAATTTGCCAATGCTACTAGAGCATATGCCAAAGCCACTAGCTTGAGTGTTCGCTTCCTGATAGTTGAGAACAAGTGAATGGCTAAGGGGCCACAGAAGGCCAAGCAGGGAGGATAATTGATTACAACATCCGCTCGAGCATAATTGAATAAGGAAATACTGGATGAAGTATTGTCCCTTGACACAGTCATTCGTGCATTGTATTCCAAGTTTGGTACCGTGCATAAGGCAACCGTCCATCTCAATGGGTGGCAACAATGATATGCTAGGAGAGGAGATATCTTTTTCGAATGTGAATTCTGCTGTTGATTGCATGCAAACATGGACGATGAGATACAAGGGAGCCCCGTTACACTTGCCTAAAATTATGAAGCCCAGAGCGGTCGATTTGAAGGAATGCATTTGGAGTTAGATCTAGAACTATGAAGATCTCCTACAACTCATCACTAGTCTACACGCTTCCCATGCACATGTATTCAAGAGTATGTATGTTGTTGTGCACGCACATGCAAGCCCATCTATTGGGACACTCACCCAGGTGAAGACAAAGGCACATGTCTGACTAGAACTTGACTCATACTTTGAAGAGTTGATGCACATAGCCACCAACCTAGATTTTTCCATCAATGCAGACACCATGCACAAGTATGTTGCTGGTCTGACCGCACTCTAACAATGATGCGCATGCTATCAAACGAGTTGGATAGAGGAGCTTGAGTAATGTACCCAGATTTTATGGAGGCAAGAGTTTGTTTCCAGAAAGATGTCACCTTAGAGTAAACGAATAGTATCGCGGACTACCGAGCTTGGCATCAGTTCATTGCTGTCAACCATCGTGAGGATGTCGGAGAGCTAGTCTTCCAATAGTTGTCCAAGTCATAGTGATGTCTTGCATGGCTTACTCAAGCCATTTTGTCTCACATGGGTACATGTGCATTGTAATGTAACGTCTTGTCAAGTGTAAGTTCAAGTGTCGATAGATGGATGTAACAATCATAGAGTAGATGAAGAGTCATGAGGGTAGATGAACTCTCAAAAAGGGGAATGTCAAGTGCCACCCAACCCTTTGCTATAAATAGTCCCTCATAACTCATTATATAGGCTTTTTCTCAGCCAAGCTTCTGATAGGACTATCTTAGAGAGAGCTTGGACAATATTGTAATGAGCCTTGGCTTCTCCACTACGCAGAGCTAGTATATCTCTTTGGAGGAGCAGGTGGTTGTGGCTGTAACGTTCCACTATCGGAACTAGTGGTTGGACATGGATGTATTGTATGACTGGAACTTACACTTCTTAATATAACAGAGCCAACACATTTCATGCATATGTTTTATTGTATTTCAACTATCTTAAGTACTCTAAATGATATATTTATCTATTTTTTTATGCATGCATGCGTAGCTATTTCTGTACATGTGTGTATGAATCTTTCTAAAATGTGTTGTTGGTTTAACCATCACTTTGTATTACTAGCTTACTTGCTTTCCATGTTGTGATGCATCTTTTCTCACTTATTCCCTTCTTAACTCTGTGCTATCAGAGGTTTCCAAGGGGCGCACTCACCTTACCCTCTATGTGTTAGAACCGCTCATGCACCTTCCTTGACTTATCGCATATGTCACACCCTTGCTACCAACAGGGACATCTTACTTGCCTCTGTGCGAAACCACGGTCAAGGAATTACCGTACGACCCACTGTTGGGACTGCTACACCAAACGGTCTGAGGTATAATTGGGACTTCTTACCGAGGAGATTCCCTAGCATGTTGGCGGGTCCAGCATCATCAAGAGGTATGCATAAGGATAGTTTTGTTCGATGGAGAGCTTAAAGAAGAATGATGAAGCTACGATTTGGGTGAGGTAACACCAAAATGACTGAGAAGTATAATGGAAGGGACGATCCACACGATTACCTAGCGAAGTGGATTAAAGCATGGGGAATAGAATCGCAGCCAGAGTGGCACTAGTAGAAAATGATGAAATTAGTGACCAAGTGACTAAAAAATTTAGTCATCACAACTTTTCCAAGTAAAATACTACCAAAAATGAGCAGTCTTAAGTGACCCAACTAAAAACGACTAGAATAAATGACTAATTTAGTTTATGAACAAAAATACGACTACTTAAAAAGTACTACAATAATAGAAATTAGTCATTTATGTTAGTCATTTTAATTGTGTTACTTCAACAATCTGAACTTACAAGTGATAGGGGATTCAAAGGCTATTATAAATTGGCTGAAAGGTTATACTTCCTTGAACATTTCTTTATTGGATCAATAGATGATTAGAGTTATGGAGTTGATTAGAACCTTCAAGTTTATATCCTTTGATCACATTCACAAGGAATTAAATTCAAAGGCTAACAAATAAGTCAAATACATTATGAAGAATACCTGCAAAGAGAATAATACATTATGGAGAATAGTAAAAGAACCCATCTTCCTAAAAAATAGATTACCACCTAATTTAACATTGCAAAAAAAAAAAAACAACAACAACAATACCACCTATAAATATATTTATACATTCTTTACTCTTTAATAATTATGAAAAAATTAAAATAAATATGTAAATTTATCTATAATTTCTTGCCTACATTAATTATGATGACCTTTGTTGACTCCTAAAATCGAAAAAAAAAATGTTTTCTAAAAAGCCTTTACCCCAACTAACCATAAAAGTGAATCGGTAAAGTTGCTAATCAACTATCAATTCAAGAGTAATACCTTAGTTTTCAAGAGTAATAGCTTAGTTGTGTGGAAAATTTAAAAATTACTCTTTATCTTCTTCAAGCACCAAACCAAAGACCCCTTTACCTCAACTACCCATAAAAGTGAACCGGTAAAGTTTCTAATTAATTATCAATTCAAGAGTACTATGTCCTTAATTGTGTGGAAAAATTGAAAATTACTCTTTATCTTCTTCAAGCACAAAACCAAAGAGAAATGCCCTACTTTGAAGATATAGTAATTTACTTTACCGCCAAGCAAAATATATTCCTAAACTACATTCGATATTGTGTCATGTGTCTAGTAGTCATATTTTATCGCACCGGTTCTTATCACTAGTTTGCCAACATGGCACACGAATAGGCTTCATTTGAAAAAGAACTGATATTATACACCAACAACATTGTCGTAAGTTTTTTTGTTCTAGTTGCAGGGCTCAAGCATCTCAATCCTAACAAGAATGCCTCAACAAAGATGACAAAATGAAAGAAGGATGCCATCATAGCTAAACACTCTATGATGGTTTTCATAGATGCCCAGCCGATAACAATGGGTTTCATTCTATTGCCAAAACCTGTAAGAAATGAATGATTATATTCAATCCTAGTGTGACATGTTGCACTCAAATGCTTATCTGAGTGTTGAGAATCATACTTTCTTCACATTTTGTTTGATCCTCTCCTTAAATTATCACCTCAAAGGAAGGCTTCAATTATGTCTGTGAGGTGTGAGATTGATATCCTTCTACCAAATACCAAAGACATGTTTTATATCCTAGTTAGATTTATATTTTCCCTCATTTTTCTTATTTCCTTTTTTATATGTATTTGTGGAGATGTGAATACATTTATTATATTTTATAGGAGGATCATGACATTGTAGGTGAGTAAGGAGGCTTAACTTTTTGATTTGTTTGCATATTATTTGATCCATTTTGGCATATTCTAATAACATTGTTTATTATTGATGTCACATAATCATGGCCTCTTGTGCTCCTAGAAGGTTAATCATTCTTCATTCTATTACGTTAACTCAACACTAAACACAATTGGCAATCAGGGTAGGAATTTGGATTTCTCTTTACCTGTCATACAATTTTTTTTTGACGTTTTGGGTCCTTATGCTTCCCGTCAAGAAACGTTATATTAAAAATTTTGCCCTTCAAGAGTGATGTTCTCATAATAAATTAACCCTTCACTAATAAAGTTTTGATTAAAAAATTACCATTCAATAAAATTTGTCCATTCACTTATTTTTTTTCAATTACTAATTTATTTTATATTGGTTAAACTACTCTATTTTGAATGGAATTAATAGATACATAAACTTAATTATTTCGTCAACGTGTTTTTCTAAATATTTTAAACTCCTGAAAATAAATCAAAGTATTCTTAAAAATTATAATAAAAAGTCTCTCAAAAAAAATTTAATTATATAATCAAATCCCTAAAAAAAATATAACTCATTAATATACTCTTTTTAAAATTACGTTTTAAAATTTTTTAATGATAAATTTTAGATTCAGCAATATAGAAATTTCATTTTAAAAATATCTGCCATTCAATAAATACTTGTCACTTTACGAGATTTAAATGAAATTTAAAATGATAAAATTTAAACTAGCCAAAACTATCAACGGAAAATTTTCATTGTTAAAATCTCTATCAATCAACAAAAAAACTATCACTTTACAAAATTTAGAAGAAATAAAAAAAAAATAGAAAATAATTCACACTAATTTTTCCGTAATGAAATTCGATCATTGTGACTGGCCATGAAGCTTTTCATCGAAACCATACCAGTCAATTTTCTATTTATAGAAGCGTTCGAGGCGCTGCTTCATTCAACGAATTGACCGGCCGCGTGCCTTTTTGGTTGTGCTTTCAGAGGCCGAGAGCAGGTCCATTTGAAGACAATTTGATGGCTTTAATTTGAGATTGAAAATGGGCTGGGTCACTGGTTTTAATCACCCGCCTGACAATGATGGCAAACCGGATAATGACAGAATCAAGGTATTCGCTGTAACATGTTTTATTGTGGTTGTACTGATCTTTTTGCTGCACGTTTATGCCAGATGGATTTGGCTACAATCCTGCGTACCCGTGTATAAACCTTCCTTAACCGAGCCAATACTCCACATAAACCAATCTGAAATATGCGAAGTCCCTTAGTCTTTATGCGCATGAGGATTGCGCATATCCCCTTCGTCCTTCGCACTTCCCTTGTCTCTTATGCGAAGAGCTCTTCCAGCGAAAGTCGATGAGTGAAATGAGCTCTTCCTTCACTCATATATGTATGTTTCCTTCCTCATGTTAAGGGGTTGCTTATTCATGGCTGACCTCCCTTTATTACATGTAAAGCCCACGTATATCATACATGCCCCACATAATTCATGTCGGCTTTAGAATTTAGAATTTAGCATATTTTCAATTAAAAAAACTTGCCCAAAAAATACCCTGCTCTATGAAAAATAAAGGGGCCTAAGTTGTAACTATACCAATGCTGATTAGAATTTAGCATATTTTCAATTAAAAAAACTTGCCCAAAAAATACCCTGTTATATGAAAAAACTTGCCGCGTAAGAACGTTTGGTGCGTAAAAACGTTTTGGAAAAAGTTCCAAACGTCAAAAATCTGTCTTTAACTCTTCCAGGCACGTCACTCAAAACGGGGAATGACAAATTCCAGCCATCAAATACGTGCAAAAAGCCTTATGACGGGCAAAATGCCCGTCAAATTCCATCCCTGCTTGGGATAATCTATTTAGCGAAGGGTTTGTCGAGAAGCTAAGAGCATTTATTGTAAAGCTTCACAAAAAAAAGGTCAAATACATCAATCAGCTCAAGAAGCAATCTATCCATTGGCTATTTTTAGCTGAAGAAGGAATCTATCCATCAGCTATTTTTAACTTCGTAAATTTCTTTTCTTTATTTTTTTTTCTTTCAAATTACACTACAAAGTTGGATGTTCAAAACTATCCCTCGTTTAAAAGAGATGAAAAGATCACGACCCCTTCCATTACATTTTTTAATTGATTTTATATTTTTTAATTAATTTTTTTTATTAACAACATATCATCGATGTTGCATTACATTTTTAATTAAATGTATATTTTAGATTTTTTTTTTTAATTATCTTGAGGTCATCGATGTTGCATTTGTATTTAATGTAAGAGATTTTGAGAGCATATTGTACTTTAGGAAATCTACTTGTTTTAACAATGCAATAGAGATGACACATATAATCAATATACACAAAAAGATTTGTGACAGAGATGAGAAGCCGATATAAACATCACACAGATGCAATTATGTGGAAAAGAATATTTGCAACAGTCATTTGAAGGTAATATAAACATCACAAATTACAATCCCGCCCACTGCAACCAACATCCATTGTATTAGTTACATGCTAAAAATGATCTGATCTATGGGCTGGGTTGTTTCCTGGTTTATATTCATTTAACCAGGTTTGATACCCAATAGGGAAAACAACAATAGGGGTTTTTGTTGTATGTATATATACAAGGGTTTGGACTGTGTGAGGATAAATTGTGGGTGTCGCTTGCAGGCTCCTGAGATTAGATCAGTCCATGCCAGTCTTTATGGCTTCTCTAAACAGAGGAGAAAGAGTGGTGTACCAGTGAACATTATCTTAGGGTTTGGTCACCGTATGCCCGCAGTCCACCACCAGATTATGCCCGCTAATGAAGCCGGAATCCTGCTCTGCCGCAAGGAACAGTGCCGCCTGAGCCACGTCCAGAGTATTTAGCCAACGTTCCGGCATGACTAAATTCTCTTTCACCTTTTTCTCGGCCAATTCCATGGAGAATGGTGCGCAATCGAGAATTCGGCGTGCTTGAGCCAGAATCTGGGTGGGAACGCTGTGGGGACTGATCATGTTAACGCGAATCCCAAACCCTCCGAGCTCTACTGCCGCTGACCTCACGAGCCCAACCAGACCCGTCTTGCTGACAGTGTAGGCATGAGGACCCAGACCTCCCACGACACCGCCCACGCTGCCCGTGCAAATGATGGACCCTTTCTTCGCAGCCTTCATAACGCGGGCTGCATATTTGACGCCCAGAAGAGCTCCCCTGAGATTGACGGCCATTGTGTAATCAAACTCGGGCATGCGCGTTTCGTCAATAGGGCCGACCGCGCCCAAAATGCCCGCGTTGTGGTGGAAGATGTCCACTCTGCCTTCCCCCATTGAAACCCCCTTCTCCACTGCGGCCGCTACTTCATCTTCTTTCTTCACATCGCAGAAGATAAATTGAGATCCGTTGCCCAATTCCTCTGCCAGATTCTGGGCGTCTTGCACGTCTGCTATCAGAACCCGGGCGCCATGCGCCGCAAAGAGGCGAGCTGTGGTCTCTCCAATGCCGCTGGCTGCGCCGGTTATGATTGCCATCTTGCCTTCCAGCCTGATCAAAACTAAACCCAGTCTGTTGTGAAATCAAAACTAAACCCAATTTGAACTGCAAATAAATTTTGCTAAAATCCAATCTTTGCACCTGGAAGTTGCAAAGCTGAAATCAAAACCGCTCACAATCAAAAACTTACCTTTTGGCTGTGTGAGAAGGAATCGTAGATATACTCCTGAAGCATAATTTATGAGAAGGTAGATATGCCCTAATGCTTGATGATGGTGGTGCCTTCAGCCTTCTTATTCCTTGCACAAGTAGCCTGTCAATGAAATGTAACTGATCACTTCTAAAACATTCACATTGAAGATTTGGTTTTTCATAACAACAAAGGCTTGCGAGAGTTTGCATTACCTTTCAGCACCGGGCCTGGACATTGTCTGACTGCTTATAAATACATCAAATCAAATAAATATATGCACAGACAGAAGATACAGAGAACCAAATGTACATATGTAAGATATAGAACAAAGAAAGCTTAAAGAATTAGTTTAAAATTGTTATGAATGTTATTAGTATATGGCTGGTTTCTTGTGTCTGGTTAAAATCCGATCAATAAAACGTTTTTGTCTATATTTGATAGTTTACAAAGAGATATCATCCCTTTATGTGAGAAAATTCTTATTTTTTTAAATATGGAAAAAGAACTTATTAGTTATTTTCAAATCCAGTATACAGATCACTGTAACCCACAAATGAAACCAGAAAACTTATTAGTTTTGTCTCAAATCCCGTATACAGATCACCGTAACCCACAAACAAAATCAGACCACTGTAACAACTTTACTGTGTGAGGTGCAATAATTAAAATAGGATTCCACTGTAGATTGCATCTTTATCTAATACATCAATTGATTACTTTTATCAAATTATGCCATTCATTGGTTATGTAGGGTCCACTTTCCAGTCCTTTGCTAGGGCAATCTCGTGGTTGCACACAAAAACGCTAATACACAATTCAGGCGTATGCTAACGAGGTGAATTTTTTGGTTTTTTTCATTTGGAATTTTTTTTGGATGAGATTGTTTAATGGATTAAACTGTGTAGGATGAAATTGTTTGGTGAATGAAGTATTTGTGGGGAATTAAATTATTTTAGAGGGTATTCAAATTTGATTAAGCTTTTACATTCTTTTGATGATAACATCTCATCCCTTTAAAACATTGTGTTGTGTTCAACACCATCACTGTTATTTCTTTAAAATAATGTGTTTTGTTCAACACCATAACTTTTATATACAGAAGCATCTGACAAAAAAACAATAAGAGAGTCAGAATTTCACAGAAAAAGAATCTGTCAGAGTTACACAGAAAAAGCATGTGTCGACGAGTTAGAAAACGAGAAACAATAGGCAATTAAGCTATACTTTTGGTAACCGGTAGTGAAAGAAACCAGGTAATTGTTCTAGAAGTATTTTTTTAAGAAGAAAAAGCTGTATATATATTATTATAGAAGAAAAATGTACATTTTGTAGAGATAGACTATATATTTGGTCTAGAAGGTGTTTATGGAAAAACAAAACATCTGATAGTATTTTTCAACATATACATATTCTGTTGATTGTTCACAGTTGCATTGTGATATTCAGGCAATAAATAAAAACACAATACCTGGCCATAACACAGAAAAGTTATGTAAGGGATCTTGTAGCATACCAGAATAGAGACGACAGTATATGCCTGGGATTGAGAAAGGTAGAATAAAGTATGTGATGGATTCTACAGTGATGCTCAGATGCCACATACCGCATGTAGATTGCAAACCTTTTTTTGATAGATCGTCCACCTCCTCGTTTTGCAAACGCTTTATATGTGAAATAGGGAAGAGAGAAAGCATCCCTGCTCAGCCATCCAGAAGTATTTAGTTGAAAAGAAACTAAAAAATATTTGAGGGAACTGAGAGCCATTCATTGGTTGTAAAATTCTCAAAAATATTAAAAATACCCTATAATCCAAAGTTTGGAAACCTGATGATCGCATAGGCCTTAAAGATGATAGAATTCAGTTCCCTTTGTAGGAAATTGATTGAGGAAATTTGCTTCAACCTTGGACTCCATTCTCTCCTTCCGTATTGTGGCATCCATCCGTGATACTTTCATAAGATTAAACTACCGGGGGGTTTTCAAAAGAAATCTAAAAAGCTCAGGTATGGGAGAGAATGAAGGAGGTATTCCAGAGACTTGCTATGCCCAAAATATAGCCGGTTTCTACCAATAATGAAACCGAGATCCTTACTCTTCTTTGAGGTATAGAAAGGAACGTTCATTTATAGAAGATAATCATTGAAAGGGATTCAAAGTTGATTGTATATTAAAACAGGGATGGTTAACAAAATAAAGGCAGTGGGGAATTTCAACCCACTGGAGATTGCCCACACACCTTGACTCCATTTTGCA
Organism: Pinus taeda; assembly: GCA_000404065.3. NCBI lineage: Eukaryota > Viridiplantae > Streptophyta > Pinopsida > Pinales > Pinaceae > Pinus > Pinus taeda. Next base: position 156,063 of record APFE030205760.1, on the reverse strand, counting down.
GAATTTGCATAGCTTTTCTAGTCTTAGGTTTATTCATGTTAAAAGGTCTAGAAATTCAGTAGCAAATGCAATTTCCAATTTTGGTTGGAGCAAGAGAATAAAAGTTACTCCAAGAAGCAGGATAATGTTCAAAATTATTCAAAAATAAATAAAAAAATCTTACTTTGAAGCAACTGATGATTTTCACTTAACATAAAAGGGACAGACGGATATAGTTAGTCCCAGAAACAAACTACAGAAAGAAACATGGCAAAGGATTTTTATCTTTTCCCTGTGGAACATTTGGAAGTGGCGCAACTTCAACATCTTTAAAGGCTCTAACTCCTCATGCTCGGAAATCATAGATAGGATTTCTGTTCATTTTGATGCCCTCCCACAGAAGTCTACTAATCAAAAAAAGGTTGTTTCCGAATTGCAATCAACGCAATGTTCAACTTTCCCATTAGCGTACTTCGACGGTGCTGAACAGCTGGGTGTATGTGGATGTGGTTTTATCATTATGATGAACGAAAACACTCATTTCTCCATCCACTGGAACGGAGGTTCTGGCTCCAACAGCAAGGCGGAGGCTATGGCTCTTGCTGGACTCTTAAAATTTTGTCTTTTCTTTGATATTCAACAGGTATCAGTATTTGGAGATTCAAAAGTTATGGTCGATTTCATATCAAGGAAAAATCACATTTTAGTGCCTCACCTGACTGGCTGAATGGATAGGATCAACTATTTCTGGGGCTGCATGGTCGGAAGTTCTATTGGGTCACATCTGTAGGGACAAAAATATGAAAGCTGATGCTCTTTCTAAATTGGGCCTCCTATCTTCTCCAGGTTTATGGCATTTACAGATTTTCACTGAGGGAGAAACCTTTCAGATCCACGATTTTACTCTCCCGGATTTCTAGTGTCCGCTGGTCTTCATGTCTTTCTGCATATGTATTTTGTGATTTTGCATATAACCTCTCTATATTTTGTGAATCATGACATTTTGTAGTGCTATCAGAGCTAGTTGGATTAGTCGCTGATCATCATTAGATAGATATACCCACATGCAGGTACTTTTATGACCAAAGGTTTTTTTGGGTTATCTCAGATATAATTATTATGAAACTCTTATATCTCTCCTATAATATATTAATGCTTTTTCGTTCTGAAAAAAAACAATACACAGCAGAATAACAATAGGTCAACAATGCTAATTAAGTTAATCTGTGTCACCAATTTTTATGAGCAAGATCATCAATAATACACTTAATGCAGGGGCCTTAGATGTAATTGAATATTGTGTATTAAGTTAGTAACATCTACGAAAGAGATAACATCTCCCATGTAAAGTGACCAAGCAATGGCCGAAGAAGGCATCCGCAAGACATCAATTCACAGTCCAAATGGATCAATTTTTAAGAAAAGCTCTGAAAAAGTCGAGATTAAAAAGAGCACAATTTTGAACACTCAAACATATCGAACTTTTCTCTTTGCTAAGCATAATATAGATTCATCAAAATCTATGGAAGCGCAAGTGCCTTGAATATCTGATCAGCTATTTCCAGAAGATCACTCATATATCCATTAATTATATCATAAGGTAGATATGTCCTAATGGTCGATGATGATGCTGATGCCTTCAGCCTTCTTATGCCCTGAACAAGTAGCCTGTCAATGAAATGTAACTGTTCACTTCTAAGCACCCATGAACACTCGCATTGAAGATTTGGTTTTTCACCACAACAAATACTTGCAAGAGTTTACATTACCTTACATCACAGGGCCTGGACATTGTGTGACTGCTTCCAAATGCTTTTTTTCACAATAATATAAATCAAATCGATACATGTACAGACAGAAGATGCAGGGAACCAAATGTACATATCTAAGATATAGAGCAAAGAAAGTTTAAAGAATTAGTTTAACTTCTTATTATCAATGTTATTAGTATAGGGCTGGTTTCTTGTGTCCGGTTAAAATCTCATTAGTAAAATGTAATTCTCTATTTTTAAAAGTTTAAAGACAGATATCATAGTTTAAAGATAGATATCAATGATCATCCTCATGTAAAAGACATTTTTAAAAAAACAAAACAAAAAAAATGATGAGCGCTGTAGTAAATCCGAACTCCTCTCAGAAACCTATTAGTTACTTTCAAATCAATATACAGATGATCACTGTATCCCACAAACTATACAAAAGAAACGTATCAGTTACTCTCAAATCCAGATTACAGATGACTGTAACCCACAAACAAAATCAGATCACTGTTAACAACTTTATGTTGTTAGTGACAATAATCCAAAAACGATTCGCCGTAGATTGCATCCTTATCTAATACATCAATGGATTACTTACATCAAATTATTACATTCATTAGTCATGTAGGGTCCATTTTCCAGTCAGTCTTTGGTAGTGCAATCTCGTGCTTCCGCTAATACCCAATTCAGGTGTATGGTCATTGGTAACGAGGTGACTTTTTGTTTTTTCATCGGAATTTTCTGGTTTTGTTTGATGGATTACATTGTATGTGATGAAATTGTGATTTGGAAAAATAAATTATCTTATAGAAGTATTTAAGTTCAATGGAGTTTAAAAAAGAAAATCTATTTAAAATTATATGTTAAAAAATTTTAAGTAAGAGAAATTCAATTTCTATATCTATCTGAAGTAACTAATGATAACCATGGGAACAATGAATTTCTAATGAAGTGATTAACTAAAACTGTAAATAATAATAATTTTAATAGCTAAATAAAATATAATTATGAAAAATGTCATTAATTTTAATAACTTTTATAAGAATCCAAGAGCATCTGAGAATTTCACAGAAAAAGAATTTACGAGAGTTACACAGAAAATGCATGTGTCGACATGGGATTTAATTCTGAGCTGTATCTGAAAGTTGAAATATGATATTTTATAAACAGTTGTTTTTAGTGAGTCTTTTATAAATGGAAGAATGGAAATGTACAATAAAACGGAGATGCAGGATGCAGCTAAAAGGAGTTTCTTCCTAGTTATGGTCAGGGAAATGACATTTTGATGCTCTTATGAAATGAGTAATGCAGCCCCAGCAGTGGGAATGTGATAGGATCAGCGGTTTTGGTTTGTCTTTGTCCCGTATACTGTTACGCTGACTGCAGGTGGGAATAAAGAGGTTCATGTGAAGATTAATGAAAAATTAATTGATAAAGTTAAGAATTGAGATAATAAAATGATGGTTTATCATGAGAGGTTGAAAGTGATGCATGTGATGGCTAAGAGTTGGATTGATGGTGTAAAGAGTGTTGAAAAGGCCAAGTCCAGATATGGATCAGTAAAGTTAGAGATGTAGTGAGTGATCATATGGATGGGAAAGTGTATAGAGAGTTAATGGTTTGAAGACAGTGAAGGAGTCAGTCTATGTTAAGAGTCCTAATTGTGTGATAACACCTTAACGGTTTTGGTCCAAGGCAAATGTATTTCCTCAAGAAGTTGTAAGGCCTGTTGTTTGGGCATACATGTTGAGAGGAGATTGTTGTAAGGCCTTAAGACTTTGATCAAACATACATGTAGTGTAGTGGGGCATGGAGTCATCAAGTTGTGGAATGGACCACTTGGATAGATAGCAAGGTGGCAGGGGTATTAGTATTCTAGGTTAAGGGGGTAATGTGAGATCTCAAGTGAGATGGTTGATGAATGATTGGGATCAAGTTAATCTCCCCAAGTCAAGTTTAAAGAATGGATTGCTAGTGTAGTGGATTGCTAGTTTTAGGGCTCCAATGATATGAAAGCCCATTGTTTTGTCCATGGTATTCATATGGAATATAGCTTATTTAAAAGCTAAAAAACTCTACATAACAAAATGACTAGGTTTGAGAATGTTTTTGTTTGTTTGTCTTTAACATCATGCATCAAAGATGTTGATATTGCCAAGAATTAGTAAAATAATGTTAATTGTTTATGAGGACAACTGAAGCAAGCATCTTTTATGGCATGTGTAGTAGTAAAAATACTTAATTTTTATGAATTTTTAAAAGTAAATTATTAAAAATTAACAAAAATTAATTATATTTAAAACTTATATTTTTAAATTTTTTTGAAGAAAGAAATTCAATTTCCCTAACTCTTTGAAGTAACCACCCGCTTAGATCCATCTCACTCTGGATTTGTCATGTCTTGAGAGGGATCAAATCCCTCGAGGTGTAAACCTTCTTTTTGGAGTGTGGAATTCGAGGAAAAGTTTGCACCTCGAGGGATTTGTTCCCTCTAAGTGCATGATAGATCCGGAGTTAGATGGATCTAGGCTAGTTCCAATTGAGGGCAACAAAGGCACATTTTTAGATTATCATTATTATGTATATGTTTGAGATAAACATCATACTTTGAAATTTACATTATATTTTCTTTGTTTGACATGACTATGTCATTTTCTTCTTTAATTTTGTTTTTGTTGCTTGCCTTGAATAGTTTGTACATATGCACTTGGATGATTTGAGTAGTTTGTGTAGTTTGAGTAGTTTGTGTGTTTATGTGTTTGGATTTGGATGGTAATGTTTGTGAATGTTACAATTGTTGTGTTATATTTTTATATGTGTATGTAATTATCTATTAGTGATTAGTTGGTGAGGAAGAAGGTACACAATCTTGTTGATAGTTTGCAAGAGTATTGATATTGCACATATATTTCATTCAATTTTAGGTATCACAACTTTTGACAGTTAATATTTTTCAATAGTGTCCCTCCAAGTATTACTAAATATATTTTGAAGAATAGTTTTAATAATTGACTGCATCAAGATTACTCTTGAAATCATTTGTTTCATTTCAAATGTTTGAAATAATTTCCTTCAAAATATTTTGATGATTTTTTTGATTTGTAGCTTGTTTTGCAAAATTCAAGAAATAATGTAATTTTGAATTTTTTTTAACAAGTGGTCAGATTTACAAAATCTTTAAATTATTTGTTAGTTTTTCCATCTTTTCATATCGATTATATGAAAATGATAGTTGAGATTGTAAACCATTCAATTTTTTAACTCGAACTATTGTAGTAAACATCATACCTTGTCTCTCTTGATAGGTTGAATTACCATAACACAAAAAACAATGCAAATTGTCAATCATTTTTTTGTGCTTACACAGGAATCAATGCACATTGTTAATCCAATCACTTTAAGTTAATGTACAATCACACATTGAGTTACATCAAATCAGAAATCATCATCTACACTGAAATCAATGCATTTAATGCATACAATCAAATAAGATTAGAAATCAACATCAACACTAAAATCAATGCATTTAGCGCAAGCAATCAAATAAGAATAGAAATCATCATCTACATTGAAATCAATGCATACAGTGCAAGCAATCAAATATGATTAAAATCAACATCTACACTAAAATCAATGCATTTAGTACTAGCAATCAAATAGGATTAGAAATCACCATCTACACTGAAATCAATGCATCTAGTGCAAGCAATCAAATAGGTTTAGAAATCACAATCTACATTGAATCAACGCATCTAGTGCAAGCAATCAAATAAGATTAAAAATCACTGTCTACGCTGAAATCAATGCATCTAGTGCAAGCAATCAAATAGGTTTAGAAATCACAATCTACACTGAAATCAATGTATTTAGTGCAAGCAAACAAATAGAATTAAAAAACACCTACACTAAAATGAATGCATCTAATGCAAACAATCACATAAGATTAGAAATCAACATCTACACTGAAATCAATGCATCTAGTGCAAGCAATCAAATATCATTAGAAATCAACATCTACACTAAAATTAATTCATCTAGTGCAAGCAATCAAATAGGATTAGAAATCACCATCTACCATGAATTCAATGCATTTAGTGCAAGAAATCTTCGTTCCTCTATCCCCCATCCATCTATATCTATATCTCCCTCCATCTTTCTTTCTATGTCTCTCTATCTCACCCCCAAACATACACACTCTCACTCCATCTCTTCCTTGTCACTCCCCCTCTCTCTCTCACTCCACTTTTCTCTCTATATGTCTTTTTTTCTTCCCTCTCTCTCCCCTTCCAAATCCATATCTTTGTCCTCCCTCTCTCAAGTCATCTCTCTCCCTTTCTCTCACAACTCCCTCTCTCTACCCCCATATCCCTCCCTCTATCATTCCTCTCCTTCTCTCTCTCTTCATTCCTCGTCTCTCATGTCCTTCAGTTTATCTCCTTCAATGCAAGCAATCAAATAGGATTATAAATCACCATCTACACTTAAATCAATGCATCTAGTGCAAGAATTTTTCTTCCCTCTCTCTACCCTCCATCTATATCTATATCTCCCTCCATCTATCCTTCTTTGTCTCTCTAATTCACCCCTGCCCCTTCCTAAACACATATGTTTTTTCCCTCCATATCTATCTATTTCTCCCTCTCTCTATCTCTCTCTTCTTCCCTCTCTTCACCTTTCATCTATATTGTTAAAATATTCCGACACATAGGAAATAGTTAAGTATGACTTGGTCTAGTGTAGAGTTAGGTAAAGTGTGTTTCTTTACTATGTACTTTTGTAACTTACAATCTAACGGTCACGATATGTAGTGATCTGACGGTTCATTCTCTCATCGGTATTACCGACACTTGATCTGTGGCTTAGCACCCGATTGGTCCATGATCTCTATTTAAAGAGCATGGAAGGTCATTTGTAGGGTAACTGTTCATGAGAGAAGCTTATGTAAATTTTCATTCTTTTATTAATAAATTGCTTGAAGTGGTCACATTGGCTCAGGTCATGGACTGTTTCCCTCTTTGAGGATTTTAACTATGTCAAAAATACTGGTGTATTGATCTGTGATCTGTTTGTGAGCAGTGTCCTTTGGTGTTCTGTCTGAGAAACTTACCCTATAAATTCCTACATGGTATTAGAGCTATTTGAGGGCCACATCCATTGGTCATCCAAATTTGAAGTCGGTAGAACTGCATCCGACTGTCGTTTCCTAGATCTATTGTTTCTGGCTGCTTTCGGGTCGAGATCACTGCTCTATTGTGTTATGAGCATCTGTTCCAGTGAAGAACCCCTTTCGTTTGACGCGAAAATGTTTCCGGTAACCCTAACTACGTCATTTTTAAGATTTGGAGGTATCCAATCTTTATTTGCAGTTTTTAGTTATTTTCTCTCTGTTTATTTCGATTTATTTAGCTCTCTGTTTTTTTATTACCAGATATTTACCTTTCATTTCTGCGTATGCTCTTTGTTCCGCGACTCTGTGCGATATGGGCAAATAAAAAACAAAAAGGAATGATTTTTCTCATGCATATGCTCTTTTCCACCACGCCTTAGTGTGATTTCGGAAAATCAGAAACATTGAGGAAAATATTTAGTTTTCGGTTAAAGCTAACTTCAAGCCATAAGGTTTGTTTTTTTTTGTATGTCCCTGTTGGGTTTTGTGTTTTTTGTTTTGTAGGCAAAAAAAAAGCTTTCTCAAGTAAGCACGCACCCCAAAGTTCCAGTGACTAAAAAAAAAACCCCTCCTCTTTTCAAAAATTTACTAACCTTTTAATCTAGCTCACTTGGTCCAAAGTTACTTTATGGGAATAGAGGTCTTGAGTTCAAGTCTTTCTTTTTGTTGAATTACTTTTTCAACAAGCACGTGTAGCTTATGTTTTAAAGTTACTTTATGTAAAAAGTGTTCTCACCCATTATAAAAAGTGAGTAACTTATAATTCTAAAGTCTCTTTATCTTTTATTTAAGTCACAATTTAATGGGTAGCTCATAAAGTCCCATTGTAAAAGCGACTTTCACTTATTTATAAAAGTGAGTCACATATTTTTTTTTTTTAAGTGAGTTAATTAGATTTATGTTTGGAAAGGGGGGAAGGATTTTTTTTAAATATAACATTATCATTCATTTCCGCTCATTCACACACTTCGTCAACATCTTCAACAACTTTTCTTCAAAAAGCCATAACTTCTTCATCCGGAAGCCGTTTCCAGAGCTGTTTTCTTTTTATCAGCCTAATTTTTCGAGATCTTTCTATTGAAACACTTAATTTCAGCGTATACAGCTTCAGCTCCTGTTAAAATGAAAAGTCAATGCCAAGTTATTCTTGACAGCACCAACTACTTCCAATGGTGGTCCTATATTGTGGATTTACTTAGAAGTAAAAGTCTTTACAGAATAGTCATAGGCCAAGAAACCAAACTTCAAGATGAAGATAAGGTAGCCAAATCCGAAAATATGCAAGATCAAGCACGTAGGTTGATAGGGATGTCTATTTCTCTAGACCTTAGATTCCATATCGCTGAACTTGATACTCCTAATGAAGCAATGAAACAACTCACTAAAGTTTTTGGAATTAAAAATGAAATTAGAGCCCATCAACTTGAAAATGAGTTGCTTACATTGGACCCTAATAATTTTTCTTCCATTGAAGAGTTTTTGTCCAAGTTCAAGACCCTTAGACTTCTCTTGGAAGGTGTTAAGGTTAAGAAAGAAGATTATAGCCTTATCTATTCCATTCTTACTAAGTTGGGACCAGCATACTCTGTGTTTGTTTCCACCTTCCATTCTATTAGAGAAGCCTTTATTTCTCAATGACAAGACTAGAAGTCCCCCTCTTTTGATGTCTTTTGTGATTATTTAATAAGAGAACAAGAAAAGCTCTTATATCTTGGTCTTTTTAATCTTGGAAACTCTTCTAAGAAAGCCTTAGCCACCCAGCAACAACCAAATTCAAATAATCTTAAGAAGAAGTATTCTAAAAAGAATGGTCCTAAACGAAACAAGGGTTCTAAGCAATTTCAACTTCAAAATGAAAAATCATTTCAACAAAATGATAAGGCAAATAAAAATGAAGGGAAGAACACTGATAGACATTGCCACTTTTGTAATCGAGATGACCACTTAGAATCCAAATGCTTTAAAAAGATGGAAGCCTTGGAAGCAACAATAAAAAAACATAACATCCATTTGGAGCACTCTTCTACTTCAACTTCATCTTCAGGAATAACATTTTCTGCATGTGGTTGTTAAGCATCTTGGTCTGGTTATGCACTAAATGTATCTTCTTCTTCTCATTCTCATGAGTGGCTCATTGATTCTAGAGCTTTTTATCACATGGCCAAAAACAAAGCCATGTTTTCTTCTTTAAATGTTTGTAACACCAAAAATATATATGTTAGTGATGATAGATCTCTTAGTGTTGTAGGGACTAGAACTGTTCATCTAGACAATGGTCAATTTAATGATGTATTATGTGTTCCAAGCTTATCCTGCAACCTTCTATCTGTATATCAGATAACTCATTCAGGTGAAGGTAAAATTGTTGAATTTTCACCTCAGGATGTTGTAATTAAGGACCTAAGAGATCCTAGACAGATTTTAGCTATTGGCATTGTTGATGATTCTACAAGGTTGTATAAGTTTAACAACTTTGGGTCATCAAATCTTCCCTCTGTATTTGTTGCTCATAATGATGAAGTGAGCAAACTTTGGTATCAACGATTTGGTCATTTAAACTATCGCTCCCTTCAGAATCTATGTAAAGAAAATACGGTGACAGGTCTTCCAATGGTATCTTGCAGAAATGGTGTTTGTTCCGGATGTGTACTTGGAAAACATCATCAGGATAGTTTTGAAAAATGTGCCTCTTGGCACGCCTCAACCCCTTTACAGCTTGTGCATAGTGATTTATGTGATCCACTTCTAGTTGTTTCATTCTCTAGCTACAAGTATTTCTTAACTTTCATTGATGCTTTCTCCAGACGCACTTGGGTATACTTCTTAAAACTCAAGAGTGAAGTATTTAACATGTTCTTGGCCTTTAAAGCCTTTGTTATAAAAAAAAATTGGACATCAAATTCTTAAGCTAAGATCTAATAATGGTGGAGAATATGTTAATAACAAATTCAACCTTTACACTGAAAATGGAATTCAAAAGCAACATATTGTTCCATATACTCCACAACAAAATGGTGTAGCTAAAAAGAAAAATCGCACCTTGAAGGAAATGGCTAATTGTATGCTTCAATCTGAAGGACTTAGTCTTAATTTTTGGGCAGAAACAATTAATTGTGTAAATTACATAGTAAATCGCACTCCTAAGGTTTTAAAGAATAACACTCCAGAAGAAGCATGGAGCTCAATTAAACCAGATATAAGTCACTTTCGTGTTTTTGGAAGTAAAGCATGGGCCCATATTCTAGATGAGAAACATAAAGCTTTAGAACCTAAGAGTGAAAAATGTATTTTTGTTGGATATTCTGAAGATGTCAAAGGATATAGACTTATTCGACTTAAGTCCAAAAATGTTATCATTATAAGAGATGTAAAGTTTGTTGAAAATATATCAGCCTACGAGCCTAGTTCGACGGATGTGCCACCTCTCTCTATCCCTTCTACTTCTGGAAATATTTCTTCTTCAGATGATGACAGTGAGGATGACAATCCTCCCCCACCTTCTCGGGATCCTCCTTCAGCTCCTCAGCTTCCAAAATGGGTCTGTGCTACTCAAGATGCAGTAGGTGCTCTTGTCGGTGATCCTACAGGTCAACGACATACACGTTCTTAGTTCGATAGAGCCTCTTCTTTACTGGCTCAAGCTTTAACGAATTATGATCCTGACACATTTGCAGAAGCTTCAAGCCATCCAGATTGGGATGCAGCTATGCATCAAGAATATTGTTCATTATTGGCAAATGATACATGGGATCTTGTTCCTCTTCCAAAGGGACGAAAACTTGTTAGATGCAAATGGGTTTACAAAACCAAGTACGGACCAGATGGAAAAGTTGATAAACATAAATTTCGTCTTGTTGCTAAGGGTTTTTCACAAGTTGAAAGCATTGACTATACTGAAACCTTCTCCCCTATTGCCAAAATGACCTCTATCCACCTTGTTCTTTCCCTTGCTGCCTCTTTCAAATGGGAAGTCCATCAGATAGATGTTAAATCTGTCTTCTTACATGGGGATTTGTATGAAGAAATCTATATGGAACAACCTACTAGCTTTATACAAACAGACTCCAGCCTTGTATGTTGGTTTAAGAAATCCCTTTATGGTCTCAAGCAAGCCCCTTAGGCTTGGTATGCCAAAGTGGATAGCTTTCTTTTAGAAACTAGCTTTTCTAGGTGTCATTCTGACAACACTGTCTACACCAAGAAAGTGGGCAAGTCTCTTATCATTCTTGTTCTTTATGTTGATGATCTTATCCTTACTGGTAGTGATCTCAACCTTATAAACCATGTGAAGTTCAGCCTTAAAAAGAAGTTTGACATGACAGACTTAGGACACTTGCATTATTTTCTTGGTCTTCAAGTCTTGCAATCCAAGGAAGGTATTTCCCTTTCCCAGTCCAAGTATGCCTATGATCTTCTACACCATTTTCACATGGAAGACTGTAAGCTATCCTTTCTCCCTTTCAGTCTGAAGCCAAACTTTTAGTCACTTGTACTTCCCTTGAAGTTGATGCTATTTTATATCGTCAACTTGTAGGAAAACTTTTGTATCTGACCCATACTCGTCTTGACCTTTCCTTTGTTGTTGGCTTTATTGCTCGGTTTATGCAAAACCCACATGAAAGTCATTGGAAAGCAGCGAAAAGAATACTTCGTTATGTTTGAAGTACAGTTCAGTTTGGGATTCATTACAGTGCAGAAGCATCTCCTCTATTGGTTGGTTTCATTAATTTCGATTGGGTTGGTGACCTTGATGATCAGAAGTCTAGTGCAGGTTATGTGTTCACTCTTGGTTCATAACCTATTACATGGGCTTGCAAGAAACAAAGTGCCATTTCTCTTTCTTTAGCAGAAGTAGAGTATCGTGGTGCCGTAGAAGCTAGTAAGGAAGCCCTGTGGCTTCGTCAGATCCTATCATAGTTTGGCTTTCAGCAGCAGCATTTGACTACACTTTGGTGTGATAATCAAAGTGCCATTCAATTATGTAAAAATTCAGTCCAACATCAGCGCAACAAACACATTGAATTGCACATGCACTTCATAAAAAATCTCATTCATGACCATGTTCTTGAAGTGCAATATTGTTCAACAAGTGATCAAGTTGCATACATCTTTACAAAGGCTCTCACAAAGGCGAAGTTTACTAAACTTCGATTTATGGTTGGAGTTCAAGAAGTTGTCACTAAGGAGGGATAGGCTCTAATGCCTCCTTCCTTCTTCTATTGTGTCATATTTGTACATCCTTCAATCTTATCCCAAGTTGTTCTTAAGGGGGCATGTTAGGATATTCCAACACATAGGAAATAGTTAAGTATAACTTGGTCTAATGTAAAGTTAGGTAAAATGTGTTTCTTTACTATGTACTTTTGTAACTTACAATCCGACGGTCACGATATATAGTGATCGAATGGTTCATTCTCTCCTCGGTATTACCGACACTTGATCCATGGCTTAGCACCCGATTGATCCATGATCTCTATTTAAAGAGCATGGAGGGTCATTTGTAGGGTAACCATTCATGAGAGAAGCTTATGTAAATTTTCATTCTTTTATTAATAAATTGTCTGAAGTGGCCGTGTTGGCTCAGGTCGTGGACTGTTTCCCTCTTTGAGGGTTTAACCACGTCAAGAATACTGGTGTATTGATCTGTGATCTATTTGTGAGCGGTGCCCTTTGGTGTTCTGTCTTAGGAACTTACCTTGTAAATTCCTACATATATATCTCTCTCTGTCACTCTTTTGTCTCTATATCACTCCCAAAACATAACACTCTTTCTCCATATTTATTTATCTCTCCCTCCCTCTTGCTCTCCTCTCTCTCTCTCTCTCCATCTCCCTTATCACTCCCTCTCTCTTTCTCCACCTTTCTCTCTTTGTGTCTTTCTTCTTACCTCCCTCTTTCTCTCCCTTCCTCTCTCCTTCTCTCTCCCTCACATCTAAGCTCTCTTCCTTCCTCTCTCTCCCTTTCTCCCTTATCTCCCTCTATCTCTCTGTTCTTGTCTCTCTCTATCTCTCCACCCTCCAACTCTATCACTATCTCTCCTCTCCCCCTCTTCTCTCTACCTCTCCTTTATCTCTCTATCTCACCCCAAACAAATACCCTCTCTTTCCATCTCTCCCTTGTCATTCCCTCTCACTCTCTCTCCACTTTTCTCTCTCTATGTGATTCTTCTTCCCACCCTCTCTTTCCAACTCCATTTCTCTATCCCTCCCTCTCTCCTTGTAGAAATTTTGAATAATTTAACACATATTCAATGGAGACTATCCTGATCATGTACTATTGCGAAAAACATACACAATACATAAGCTCCTCTACGTTGATCATCAATATAGCAGCATCAATAACAATAAAACATCAAGAGCATTCACACATTAACACAGTATGTATCCCGGGGAAAGCATCTCGCGAAAAACCCCAACTATCTGTATATTAATGATTGAGTCATGTAACATTACACAGCATAATGCTTCTCACAAGTATCTCCACCTCTGTTACACACAATACAGCTCAGATCTGATCTCCAAATCTCTTTCGCTGCTCGCATGCCTCAACTGCGCAATCTTGCAAGAGAATACTAATGAATGAATGATCCAAATTCGTATTTCCCTTGGATATACCACGCAATTCTCATTGGCAATACTCAATCCATTGATTATGCAAGATCTGGTGCACAACTATAGTCGCAACTGATAGCAATCTGATTCTCTACCACATGTCCCTGTTGAACTGAACATGCACTGACATGCAACTGAGTTAACTGATGTATTCATTAGTTGTATTATGAGTTATTAATAACTAATTCACCCAACTCATCTCTAGTCTATTTGCCGGTTAGACTAAATACAACTAGTTTAACAAAGCTAAACTGAACACAACTCCATCAACTGCACAATCAGTCCACTAAACTCAACTCACTTGAGTTCTAACTGAAGTCCTGCATGCAAATATTAGTCATCCCATAGGTAACCACGTATTTCCTTCTGGGATCTGCATGTACCACATCCGTAGCTCATCCTGAAGTGCTCCAAAAGAATAAGACAAAGTTTATAGTCTAAATATTATTATGAGCTAATAATATTTGACTGTTCTATATTTAAACTGAGCAGTCACTCCGCTGTGATCTAAAAATAGAAGTCCATCTATTTTTTTTCCAACTTGATCAATCATCCATAAACAGCAACCTGCAATCCATAGACATGATCCATATGTCTAAAAATAGACTTGCACCAAAAATAGTCTGTGGGCCCACTTAGTGAAGGCGACTCTTTTCACTAAGCTCCATCATCTTGTTGCAATCTCAACACTCCCTCTCGACAAGATATGGATTATCAGCAACCCCTATTTTGCCTCGGTGTTACTCGAATTTGCTCCTGGTGAGAGCCTTCGTCAGAATATCAGCATCCTGATCCTCCGTTGGAATG
>APFE030205760.1:106362-134921 GCA_000404065.3 Pinus taeda | reverse complement strand
TTTAAATTAATTATTTTTATTTTCAAATTTTTTTAAATTTTATTTTGGCAGAGATGAACAAAATTTCAACTTTGATGACAAACAGGTGTACACATAATACTGGGCTGTAGAATATCCCTCTCGGCACAAAAATAAATATCGTTCAACAATAAATTTGCAAAGAAATGGTAAACTAAAATTGTAAATAACCTTAATAACTAAAATAAAATAAAATTATGAAAATTGTGATTAATTTTAGTAACTTTAATAATACAAGAACAACTGTGAAAGAGACCAAGAGAGTCAGGAATTTCACAGAAAAAACATGTGTCGAAACGATTTAGAAAACGAGAAACAAAAGGCAATTAAGCTGTAGTTTTTGGTAACTGATAGTGAAAAAAACCAGATAATTGTTCCCAGAAGTTCGAAAGGCACTAAAGAATATTTGAAGGAACTGATAACCCTATCCTCATCATCCATTGTAAAATTCTCAGAAATATTAAAAAGACCATACAAACCAAAGTATGGAGTCCTGATGATCGCATAGGCTTTGAAGATGATAGGATTGAGGTGTCTTTCTGGGAAACTGATTCAGTGAATTTGCTTCAACCTTCGGATCCATTCTCTCCTTCTGTGCTGTGGCAACCCCAGCGATACTTTCATAAGATTAAACTACCGGGTGGGGGTTTCGAAAGAAATCTAAAAAGTTCAGGTATAGGAGAGAATGAAGAAGTATTCCAGAGACTTACTATGCCCAAAACATAGGCATTTCCTACCAAATAATGAAACCGAGATCCTTACTCTTCCATAATGTATAGAAAGGAACGTTCATTTATATAACATAATCATTGAAAGGGATTCAAAGTTGATTGTAGATAAAAACAGGGATTCAGTGGGGGAATTTCAACCCATTAGAGATTGCCCACACACCTTGATTCCATTTTGCAGAATTTGCATAGCTTTTCTGGTCTTAGGTTTATGCATGTTGAAAGGTCTGGAAATTCAGTAGCAGATGTACTTTCCAATTTTGGTTGGAGCAAGAGAATAAAAGTTACTCCAAGAAGCAGGATAATGTTCAAAGCTATTCCTAAATAAAAACAAGAGCTGTGACTTGGAAGACACTGATGATCTTTACTTAACATCAAAGGGGCAGAGAGATATTGTTAGTTTCCATAAACAAACTAGAGTACAAAGCAGCATAGCATTAGGTAAACAATGCTAATATGTTTCATTAAGTTAAGCTGTGTTATCAATTTTTATGAGCAAGATCATCAATATCGCACGTAATGTAGGGGACTTCGATGTAATTGAATATTGTGTATTAAGTCACTGCCATTTACGGAAGGAATAACCATGCCAATCCATGACCGAAGAAAGCATCCGTTAGGCATCGATTCACCGTACAAATGGATAAAATTTTTAAGAAAAGCTCTGAAAAAATCAAGATTAAAGAGAGCACCATCTTGAACACTCAAACATATGGAATTTTTCTCTTTGCTAAGTAGAATATAGATTCATCAATATCAACGGAAGAGCAAATGCCATGATCAGCTATTTTCAGAAGATCACTCATACATAAATTAATTATATCATCTTTTTATAAATTTAAATGTTTTGATAATACAGATATTGTAGATTCTTATTAATTTTGGATTTTTATTAAACATTTACAGAGATCAAATCTTTTGACAAGTATTTTTATCATTTAAAATATTATAAATGAAAAGAGAGGTAACAAACCAACAAGTGCAAAGATATGCACCTCAAGATGATGAAGATGTGCAAAACCTACTTTTTATAAATCTAATTGTTTCAACAATGCAAATATAAATGACACATGATCCAGGAATTATTGATTTTAAAGTTTTATTTGCCCATCCCTTTGCATTGGACTCTAGGACAGGCATAAAGCCTGTCTGCAGCCATTTTCTAACATTTATGAGAAGTTAATCTAAACACACACAGATAGCAAGTCCAAGTAAAGAGAAACAATTTGTAGAGTACACAATTCACAGAGCTTTTCCTCAATCCTGATTTTCATTAAATTACGAACTGATCCACCCACTACAAACATGTGTCAACCTATGGGTTGGCCCTTTGTGTAATGACAAATGTGTGTATTGGTTTATATTCACTGGTCCATGTTTGATAACCAACACACTCATTACACCCTGCTGCTGCAGTTCTACTTAAGAATCCCCGGCACAAAGGGGAAAAACAACAAGAATGACAGGAGCTTTCAATATGGGTTTGGAGTAAGTGGGATGTAATTGTGGGTGAGTGTTACAGAATCTTGATGTTCAATCAATCCATACCGGTCTTTGCAGCTTCTCTAAACAGAGGAGCATGAGTGGTGTACCAGCGAGCATTATCATAGGGCTTCGTCACCGTATTCCCACAATCCACCATCAAATTATGCCCACTAATGAAGCCCGAATCATCTGTTGCAATAAACAGTGCTGCCTGAGCCACATCCAGAGTGGTTAAAAAACGGTCCGGGAGAGGTGAAAACTCTTTGGCCTTTCTTTCAGCCAAATCCAAGGATAATGGTTCAGACTCAAGCATATGAACGGCCTGAGCCAGAACGTTCGTGGGAGCGCCGTCGGGACTGATCATGTTAACGCGAATCCCAAACCCTCGGAGCTCCACTGACGCCGACCTTACAAGGCCAACCATAGCCGTCTTACTGATAGTATAGGCATGAGGACCCAGCCCACCAACAGAGCCCGCCACGCTGCCCGTGCAGATGATGGACCCTTTCTTGGCTGGCTTCATCACCCGGGCTGCGTGTTTGACGCCCAGAAACGCTCCCCTAATATTGACAGCCATGGTGTAATCGAACTCGGCCATGCGCGTCTCGTCAATAGAACCTACCGCTCCCAGAATGCCCGCGTTGTGGTGGAAGACGTCCACCCTGCCTTCACCCATTAAAACGCCCTTGTCCACCGCGGCTGCCACATGCTCTTCATTCCTCACATCGCAGTGGATGAATTCAGATCCGTTGCCCAGCTCCTTAGCCAGATTCTCTGCGTTTTGCACATCTGCTATCAGGACCCGGGCACCGTGCGCTGCAAAGAGGCGAGCCGTTGTCTCTCCAATGCCGCTGGCTGCACCAATGATGATTGCCATCTTGCCTTCCAGCCTGATCATATTTTGTTACAATTAAACCCTGGATTAGTACACTAGCAAACGTCATCTAAAATATTTCAAATCTCAAATCTGAAATCATATGGACTCGGAACTTTTCCAAAGCTGAAATTAAAACCATATCCGGTTTGTGTATGGGGGAGCCTGAAATCAAAACCAAATTCAACCTGATATGCACCTAGAAAGTTGCAAAGCTGAAAACAAAATTAAGCCCACTTTGAGATGAAATCAAAACCGTAGTCTATTTGATATGCACCTAGAGGTTTGCATAGGTTGAAACGCTAAAATCAATAGCTCAAAAGTAAACCCAGTACCTAGAGTTTGAGAAGCTGAAATCAATGATGTGCAATTGAAACCAAAATCAATATTAAAAAGCTGAACCAAAACTATGCACCTGCAGGTTGCCAAGCTGAAATCAAAACTAAAATCAAAACTATGCACCTGTAGAATTCCAAGCTGAAACCAAAACTAAAATCAATTAGATATGGATATTGAGGTTTTTGGGAAGTTGCAATCAAAACTAAATCCAATGTGAAACATATACTACACAAATTTATTTAAACCGGAATTTGATATGCACCTCGAAGTTGAGTAGCTAGAGATTACATATTTGATATTTCAAACCCATTTGGATATGCACCTCCTCAGAGTTATGATAGACTAATAATTAAAACGCATTCAAACCAGGATTTGATATGCACTTCGAAGTTGTGAAGCTGCAGTTTTGCCTCCAAAGTACCTATACTCAATCAAAATTGCAACTTCGCAATAGTGAGGCTAGAGACTACACATTTCAAACCTTTTTTGATGTGCAACTTCTCACAGTTGTGACGCTAGAGACTTATATCTCAAACTCATTTAAACCAGGTTTGATATGCACTTCGAAGTTGTGAGCCTGCAGTTGCACTTCAAGGCTTGTGAAGCTAGATGGTGCATATTTTAAATAATTCTCGTTACTCTGGCCATTTGTGTGCACTGCCTATTTTAATAAATCCACCTAGGCAAACATTATGCACCCACAGCGGCAGAGTTATTGAATGCTGTATATGCAAAGATATTCTTATCTAAAGGTATTTGAGATCCGACTTTTCCTATCTGAATATACTTCAAATCCAGCTATATATATCCCGCATATACAGCATTAATGAGACTGCTGCCGAGTGCTCATTGATTGCCACTTATCATGGATAACCTTCCTTCTCAGATAGGAATATTCCAACATATACAGCATTCATGAGTCTGCTACTGGGGGCCATTGATTGCTACACATTATGGATAACCCCCTCCCCCGACTGAGGATATAAACCTCACCTGGGCTGTACAAATGCACCTGGCCTCTTTGGGTGCATTGAAATCAAAACCAAAGCCCACTCTGATATGCATATAGAGGTTGTGAAGTGGAAACCAAAACTGAACCCAAGCTGATATGCAAAGCTGAAACCAAAACTAAACCCGAGCTATTATGCACCTGAGGCTGCAAAGCTAAAATTAAACCCAGTCTGATATGCAAGCACCTAAAGGATACGGAACGAAACTGAAGTGAAAGCTAGACCTAGTCCGATATAAAGCAAAACTTAACCCTACAGAGGTTGCTAAAACGGTAAACCCTATCTGATATCCACCTGGAACGGTAAACCCTTCTGATATCCACCTGGAAACCAAGCTAGAATCAAACCTGCACACAAGTTCATGTGCAACTAGAAGTTTGAACGTCAGGGAAGAAACATACCTTTTGGCTGTGGGAAGCGGAATCGTAGATATACTCCTGAGGCATAAGTTCTGAGAAGGTGGGTATCCCCTGCTGCTTGATGATGATGATGCCTTCACCCTTGTTATGCCTTGCAGAAGTCGCCTATCAATGAAATGCAATAAATCAATTAATCTACCACCATGTTTGTTTTTCCAGCCATTAGTAATTTCATAAGAGGGTTTACCTGTTCCTTACCTTACAGAGCTTGATCCGGACATTATGCCAACCCCAAAGCCCTCTGTCAAATGCTAAATTTATCAGAAGAAAATCAAATCAAATAAAGAGATATATGAATGTACAGAGCCCAGAGAAGCTTAGCCGTCGATCTCGAATTTCAGCTTACTTTCCAACGTTGACCATTTTTATGACCTGATTTCTGATAGTGATACAGTTATGCCCATTGTGGGATGGCAAATCAGCCCATTACAAATAAAAACAAAATCCCGAGGTTGTAAATCACCCCGATGACTGTGCATGTAGGCCTATGTGGGGGTCCAATGGGTATAGTTGCACACCAAAAAGAAGCACAAGATGCCCTTTGCCAAGCTGTTTTTTAGCTCAATTAGTGGGAAGCGTGCAGTAAGACGCCTAAGTTTGGCAGAGTTTGAATTAGAGAACTGGAACAAGAATGTTGCAGTCCCAATGAAATTATCACACTTGCACAACCTAATGGGTCCTTTGGTTAGGAAGAGATGTTGTAGTGAAATGTTGTAGAATTTTTGAAATCATTTTTCTCGGTGGATTCAAGCGCCTCATTTTACCATTTGGGATCTAACCTACAACTTTATTTTCCTTGTATCTAGGTTTTATAGGGTTTTTGTCTCTGAAGGGGAACCAGTTCCCCCTCCTCGAAGACTATTGTGTTTGGATCTATGGCAGGATGGACTAAGGGAGAGAACACTAAGGCAAATTCTTCAAAAATGTCGATTTTAGGAGCGAAATGGCAAGCTAGTCTTCAAGGTAGATGTAACACAAAGCTCATCAAAACCCCACTTTTGCAATCCCACCTCAATGCTTGGAGGATCATTGCAAAGGGTGGAAAGATCATGCGTTTATTTGCAAATTTATAGGAGGTTGGCCTACAAAAAGAGAAGCGGAACATTGGATACTACATAAATGGCAACCGAAGGGAGAAATTGACCTAAGATTAGAACCCAAGGGTTTTTTCACTGTAATTTTTTCCAATTTGGAAGGCAAGGCTCAAATTTTTGAAAGGGGGCTTTATTTTAACAATAATGTGGGTCTGTATATTAGGCACTGGGAAAAATGTTTCAACTCTGACAAAGAAGAATTCATGTTTGCACATGTTAGGATAAGAGTGTACTCCCTACCAGTGGATTTATGGATCCCATAAATATTAGAGGGGATTGGTAATGTACTAGGTTGTTTTGTCAAAGTCTTAGAAGTAACTAAACGGGGTTGAAATATGTCATATGCATGTCTATGCATATATATGAATATATCCCAACCTTTGTCGAAGTCTATCAATCTAAATTACCAAGGGGAAATTCGATCCAAACCAATTGATTATGAGCATGTTCGTTTTCGATATCATCTCTGCCATGAACATGGCCACTTTTTTAGAGATTGCCCAATTGGAACAATGAACCAAACAGTGTGGGATTGGTAGAAAATGAAGGTTTCATGAAAGTGACCGCACCCCCCCCCCCCTGCGTGCAGAATAAACCCCAAGCTGCACACTACAACAAATCAACAAACACTCTAGGGGAAAATGCCTTCGAAACCCTAGCAGTTATTGAAGAGGAAATACCAAATGATGTATAGATGATGGAACAAACCCAAAATGTGAAGGAAATGAAACAATCGATGAAGAGGCTCATTAGGGACTCTGAGCTTGATTTTTGGCACCCCCCCCCAAGGGTTTTTTGAAATTCAATTTTGATGGTGCCTCAAAGGGCAACCTGGGTACTGTGGGTCATGGTGGGGTTTTAAGAGATGAAAGAGGAAATATTATGTTCATCTTCTATGGACACTTAGGGAGAGCCACAAACAATACGGCTGTTGGAAATAATACTGAGAGGGGGGGGGGGGGGGTGAATCAATATTATCAAATCAGATACTTTTCATTTTTCATACTCAAATTCATATACACAGCTTCAATTCAGTATATCCGCGTATATACGCGACTGTGTTAAATGCAACCAGCGTACATGCAGTAATCTTATGATTCAGTTAGCTTATCTTCAGTAAATGCATCAGAACATTATTAACCTTATTAACAGTAATCAGTTGTAGTAAAACAATATAGATCATCACACATAAGAAGCATACATGAACACCATGATATAAGGTGGAAACCCAATGTGGGTGAAAACCACCTGCTGCAATTCGTCTCTTTCTTCCTTTAATAAGAAACTTCTTTTACAATGTACTGGTGCAGTCCTTTACCAACACGCAGGATTCAACCTGCAGAGGGCTACAACCCTCTCTCGTTTTCCAGCTACTTCTGGAAGGGAGCTTCAACCCCCTTAGCTCTTGTACTAGCTGATATACTAGTACGTAGGTGCTGACCTACAGAAGGCTACAACCTTCTTTTCTTCAGGGACCACGTTTCATTCATTTTCAAACTGGATCCATAAGTACAAAACAATCACTGCTGCAATACAATCATCAACTTATACTTGCATCACAAATCTCTAAATCACCCAATACTGAATCACTAAAACCTTGTCATCAAAAACACAAAACACAAACTAGAGCCCAGAACTTTGCAACAACCACTAGAATCAACAGCGACCTGAAACACCAAATCTCATAATGCATACGCTACTTGACTATATCAAAACCGCGTGTATACGCACTTTCACCAGAGACAACCCGCGTACAGATCTAAAGATAATTACTTATACCTTCGTTGTCATATCCAACCCGAGCCAAGCATCACAAACCGATAACCAGCGATACTAGATCTTCCCACTTCGTCAGACATCCATTGCTTGCTCCCCCCTTTTGCCTAATGATCTTCTCCTTATATAGGTTAGCTTCTCTCAATACCATGGTCCAAAACCATGTAGAAACAATACCATGGACCCAATACTTGGGATGGTCCACAACCATAGGTTCAAATACCAAGGACTAAATACCATGAACCAAAACATAAGTTTTCTCACATGTATGCGCTTTTCCTTGTGTGAAAGTGCGTGTATACGCATACGCGTCTTCGGAACGTCCAACCCGCGTGTAAGTGCGTGTATACGCATACGCGTCTTCAGAACGTCCAACCCGCGTGTATACCCTTCTTTGTCATAATGAACCTGCGTATATCTCTTTCTTGACCTGCTGTACTAAGATCTGTCCTCTGATTAAGTTGCCATCACCTGTATCAAACCTCTGAGTGAGTTGCCATCAAGGACAACACCTGTATCATAATGCCAACAGTGGCAGAAGTTATGGCTATGGGACAATGTTTAGAATTCCTGATTCAGAATAATCGATGCTATGTGATTGTTGAAGCAGATTCTAAGTTAATCATTAACTCGGTCAAGAGAATCAGCTGGGGCACGGCGTTGGAAAAGGCCTCAAGAAACTGGAGGCTGACCCAGATCGTTTAATGGATCCATAGTCGCCTTTTGTGCCTCCGCACAGTTAATTTTAAACACGTGCGAAGAACAACCAATAAACTGGCAGATCTTCTGGCGAATCAAGGAGTGAACTGCACAGAAAATAGGGTTGCAATGAAATGGCAAGAGCTACCTCAGCATAGACTAAAGGCGAAGTGCCACGACCAGGTTGAGGAAGACAGGATGGTGTTTCGGAACAGGGCCATGGAGGGAAGTACAGATGACTCAGAAGCGTTATGATCAGTGGAGTGTTCACAATCGAGTATCCAACGGGTGACGTGCATCAGCGGGTCTCTGCAGCGCGGGGTAATATTCTCAAAAAGGCTAACAGTGGTTGTAGCTTGGGAGTTTTAATTTTTTGGGTATTAGGCAGGATGGCGGAAGCTTCTTCTCACAATGGTACAGGTAGAACATATATGGCGAGAGATCGAAATCCAGGAACCCTCGGCGTCCCCAAAAACTTGAACTTTTCGCCTTTGAATGTAATACCACAGCCAAGGCGGTTTTGGGGTGATTGCAAGCCTCGCAAGCAGGAAGCAGTATTCCATTTTGGGAGTGGTTCCATTCAGTAAGCCCCACGTGGCAGTGGAGTCGGATGAAAAACCGCCCTGATCGCACATTATTATTCGGCGATTTTTATCTGAGCAATATGATCCTCAACCGTAAGATTTTCTCTCAATATTATTAATAATTTCCATTTACTACATGAATAAATAAATAATATAATTATTAAAATAATAAAAAATAACAATTAAAACTTAAATAAATTAAAATTAAAACCATTAATACAAATATAAAGTGCAAAGTTCCTAAATTAGACATAATCTTGACCAATCATAATATAAGTAAATCCATAACCTAGAACAATTTGCTCCTCTAAAGTTTCATTCACCATTGTTGAAACAATGGTAGAGCATATGGTCTCTCCAGTTATTGGTATTCTGAAGAGATCACCATAACATAATATAGATAAATCCATAAGCGAAAACAGTTTGCTTTTGCTCCTCCCATCATTGGTAGTTCGAAGAGATCATCATTGTGGTATTGTTGAAGCCATGGTAAAGCATAGGGTCTCTCCCATCATTGGTAGGTAGGTTGAAGAGATCACCATTGTTGTGGAGCATGTGGTATTTCTATTTATTGGTAATTTTAAGAGATATCAATGTTGTATAAAATTTTTGTTTCATTGTTTTATGAATTTTATTTATTTAAATATATATGAAAAATATTTATTGAATTAATTATTTATTATATAAAAATAAATCAATTTATAATATTTTAGTTTTGAATTTGTTTCCAGTTACACTATTAGTTAGTTGTATATGTTTTTATAAGTATGATTGAGTTGATTTTTTAATCATCTGTATTACTAGCTAAACCAGGGTTGTGTAACTATTCGATGTTTTGGAGTTGATTTTTTAATCATCTGTGTCATTAGCTAAATAAGGGTTGTGTAACTATTTGATGTTTTGGAGTGTTTTTTAGAAATATCGCAAAAAAATTCAATATTTAACTTGATTTTTGAAAACTCATATTATATTATAAAGAGCTAAATAAGAATTGTATAACTATTTGATGTTTTGGAGTTTTTTTTAGAAATATCGAAAAAAATTCAATATTTAACTTGATTTTTGAAAACTCATCATATTATATTATAGAGAGTTCAGAAATCAAATTTATAATTACAACAAATCCCTACCAAATTCTAAACATTTTTTACACGGTTTAAGAAAAGAAATTCTAAGTACCATTATGCACTCATTGAATTGCATATTCTTATCTGGCACACAATTTGCGTCTTTTGTATTGTTTTACATCGATCTGCAGGTCGCCCTTTAAGCGATGTCGCAGCTGCTGAAGTACGCCTCCACCCCACTGAAGTCTGGGACAGTCCCTGGCATCCAAGGACATTAACGACAAACAATGTTCCACACCTTGCAACGCTACTATTTCATGGCATCCACTAACAAATAGACTTTGAAGCTTTGTAAGCCGCCCCAACCTTAACACGCCCTTGAGCTTGGGACACTCTGAGGCATTCACGTACTCCAACGAGCTGCAATGCTCCACACCTGGTAACCCTACTATTTCATGGCATCCATTAACAAATAGCATTCGAAGCTTTGTGAGCTGCTGCAACCCCTGTATTGTCCTGAGCTTTTTACATTCACTAACATCCAACCTCTCCAAAGATCTCAATGTTTCAAGACTTGGAAGCTCCTCTACTTGTGCGCAGGCGATGATGTCAAGACGTACGAGTTTTGCCACGCCACAAAGCTCTCCAATGTGCCTCAAATCCTGACATTGAATGACTGTAAGCTTTTGAAGGTTTGGGCAAACGCCTTCCGAAAAAACTAATTCTGATATTTTTGTGCGGCGAAATTCTAACCCTGTGATCCCAAACATGCATTGCACAGTGGAGGAGTACAATTTATTCAATAATGAAGTTTCCGCTTTTCCTTCAGCCATTTTAAATGGATGTTTCAGCAAAGGACAATCCCATACTCTTAAGATGCCGAGACTGTTCGACTGCAAAACATCTTGTGATAAGGATTCTATACCACATCTCTCGAACTTCAACTGTGTTAACTGATTCAACTGTCCCAAAGAATCGGGTACGCATTTCAATTTGGGCGAATCGCTGACTGAGAAAAGCTTTAAGCTCTGAAGGTGTCCGAGCGACGGTGGCAGCACTTCCAGCGAATTACTACCTATTTCCAGAACTTCCAATTTGTTCAGGTCCCCAATACAGCTGGGCAATTCTTTTAGGTTCGTCCCTGCCAAAAATAATTTTTCCAAGGACCGTTGATGTGGGACTTGCGGAGGCAATTCTTTTACATTGCGACACCTTCGAAGATCCAAATATTCCAGCGTGGTAACATTTCCGAGTGCTCCGTTTGAGATGCTCAATTTGAGGCAACCTTTTAAAGATAGATGATTCAGTCGACTTAAATCCGCAAACGAATCTGGAAGCATTTGCAGAGTCGAAGCACGTTCTAAAGATAGGTGCTCCAGTCGATTTAAATTTCCAAAAGAATCTGGAAGTTTCTGCAAACTGGAAGCACCGTCTAAGGATAGATGTTTAAGTCGAACTAAATTCCCAAAAGAATTTGGAAGCATCTGCAAAGCGGAAGCACCTTCTAACTCCATGTGCTGGAGATGTGATAGATCTCCAAAGGAATCAGGTAGTGACATCAGTCTTGAGAATGAATTCAAGGCAAGGTATTTCAAAGAGCGCATGTGACAAAATTCTTCAGGCAAAGTTTCGAGAGCAGGTGCTCCAAATGGATGGATGGATATCCATTCCAGGTGCTTCAACTGCCCTATAGACTTTGGCAACTTTGAAAGTGGACCCCGGATATTTAATTCTCTCAACTGGAGAGGCCCCTGCATTGTTGACCTTTCAAGTATAAGAAATGGACAGAGATGCCATTGTTTTCAACTATATAAGAAATCTACATATATGCTATTGTTTTTCAAGAAAATGAAATTAAATGAACTAAAATAAACTCATGCATATTTGCCTACTTGTGATTGTTCTGGCCATAGATTGGTCAATCTGCTCCCCTCCACTTCTAAAACTCTTAAATTTTGCATTGGAATCCCTTCTGGCAGGAAAGAGCAGGAGCATCTATACCAGCGGAGCCAAATGAGATGCGGGGAATGCAACCTCCTCAGTATGCCTTCCAAATAATCATCTTCAGTTACAACAAGATACAAATTCCGAAATTTTAAATTATTGAACAATTGCCCCATTTCTGAACTTATGTTCCATGACATTTTCCAAGTCATGGACCCATCACGATCAACACAGGAACTGATATTTGTACTAATTCCGCGAACTTCGATCATTGCCTGTTAATTGATGCAAAATTTACAGTAAACTGATCCATTTTTTTGTTATGGAAATTTCAAAGCTTGAAATTTAAAGAAATGGTAGACAAAGGTTTGAATGATTGAAAGACTTACAGATGACGAATACTGCAACAAATCATCAATGTTGGTACTCGGATTCCACAGACGACGGGGCTGGCATCCTTCCTCTGCAATATTTCTTGCACAATCTCTAATGTGATCATGCATTCTTATTTTATTTCCACCATCCACCTCCAACAGGCACTTGTTCTCTAGGTTTCGAAGCCCCACCAAACCCCATATTCTTATTGCCCTATCTCTGTCTTCTCCTATGAAAAAACAAGCAATATCCAAGAATATTGGTTGATCCTCTTTACTCAGTGAGTCATAACTTATTCTAAGTTTCTCATGTATCTCTCTTGGCAGTGTTCGATGAAGCCGATCCAGTTGCTCCTCCCAGTAAAGTTCCTCATTTTCTCCACAGACGAGCGCCCCCATTACTTTCAATGATAATGGCAATCCGTCGCAGGCTGATACAAATCGATCTACCAGATCTGCATATTCCGGTGGGGGAAATGGTTGATAGAAGGCATAGGAGCAGAAGAGCTCTCTGGAGTGTGGTTTATTTAGCCCCTTTAGATGATAAATGGACGACTCCAACACTCCAGAGCTTTTGAGGACATGCTTGTCACGAGAGGTAACCAAAATCAAGCTTTTGGGGTTAAGGATATTCTTGATTGGCAAAAGCATTTCAAGCTGACTGGCATTATCCACATCGTCTAAAATGATAAGAGCATGACAGGAAGAGAGATTCCGTTTCAATATCCCTATACCTTCGTCCGGAGTCTCAATTTCGACATTCATGTGTTTCAAGTCTCTAACGAGCTTACTCTGCAAATAACTTAGAGACACTCTGGTCGACGTTTCCCTAACCTCAGATAAAAAGGAGGCTTCATTATAAGATGATCTCTTACAGTTGTAGAGTTCTTTCGCCAATGTTGTTTTACCGACTCCACCAACGCCCACAATCCCAACAACCTTGGCCTCCACAAGCTCCTCGTCCTCCTGCTGCTGCCATAGGACTGTACTTTCAAAATCTTCTAATTTTTCAGACAGACCAGTTGGATATTTTGCAACATACAGCGGTGTTTTGGGAACATTTTTTAACACGCATTGCACAACCTTATTCAGAAGCTCGTCTTCATCCCTGATAATTCATTCAAATAGAAAAACACGCACTGCGCAGTGAGATAAGTCCTACGCAAGTAATGATTACCCTATCAGTCCCGTAAATTCAAATTGAAAAATAGCATAAATTGTGATAGTGGGAGATCCTCACCAATTGCAAGCCTCTAGTTCAAAACCAGTTATATCCGCAGAATGAGAAAGAGCGTTTCTCCAATTCTGAATAGTATTGAAATCATAGCGTGGCTTCCTTTCACCAGTTTGAGAGTCAAATATCATCATCTGTTGGTGCTGGCGCAGGGCTTCAGCGTATGCTCCTTCTTTCATCGTGCGCCGGAGATCGGAAGGCTTCACTTTGTAAAACACTGGAAGAATAGTAGCCCTGGACTTGACCATGAGAACCAGCTCATCTAGACACCATCTCGATTCCGCATAACTTGGAGAGAAAATCGCGATATGGACTGACGCGACTTGAATAGCGGCTTCTATTTGAGATGTAATGTCATGTCCTGGAAGCAATTCTGGTCTGTCCAGAAACGCTCTCAATCCATGGTCAACCAGGCGACGGTAGAGATGGCCGGCCAAAGTGTTCTTCACATCCGGTCCACGATGATTAATGAAAACATCGTAACCGGGATGGGAAGTCGAGGCAGCCATACTGTAATGCCACACAGGAACACCCGTTAAATTAAATTGATAGAACCTGCAAGCAATCGTGGGCCTTAAGTACCACAAGAACTAAGGTTTCTGAATCCAACAATGCAGGCGTACAGAGCATTATTTTGAATCTATCAATAAATAAAAATATTTAATACTATGTAACAGAGTTATTACAGCGCTAATGCCATTCAAAGTTATGGATCATTAGATTCAAAGTCGTTCATAGTCGGCAGCGCAGAAGTCGTGAACTTATTGGAAATTGGATGGAAGGGAAAATATAAGGACCGCTGTGTCAAGGTCCTTTCGACATTTTAACACTTTCATACTTCTGGAAAATGGATTGAATGGGAAAAAGGATTCTGAATCTTAAGCAGTGGAAAGGATAAGGGCGAATGTGTCCAAGGTCGTTTGTGTGGTAAACGGAAAAGTCATTTATAACACTTAAATACTTTTGAAATTAAATTGAAAGGGATCATGAATACTCAAACTTACACTAATTTATTATTTGAAATGAAAGTCAATTAATTATTGTGAGTTTATTTTCTATATAATAATTAGTTAAATTTCATGGGTGAGGTGGAATTGAAAGTAAAAACGTGGTTTAAAAAATAAAAATGGAATCTTAAAAGTTAATGGTTTTTTTTCAACAGAAAAATCATATTGTATTGATATATAGAGATAAAATACAAACCTAGGTTTAATGAAAGATTAACCCAATTCATCCTTGTCCTGACGATGAACCACATTGGTTGGCTCGAAACGCTTTGGCAAAAATCTTTCTTATGTGATTTACGCTGAAGCTCTCCTTATAACTATGACAAATCACATAAGTCTCAATTCTACGAAAAAAAGGTTAGCAAAGGTGGGAAGTTAATGGTTAATGGTTAGCAAAGGTGGGAAGTTAGTGGAAGTTAATGGTAATAAGAGGTGTTTTACAGTGTAATATGGGGAGATGTTAGAAATATTTATAGTTTAGTGTTAGCATTTAAATATAAATATAGATTTATCATGGATTCAGGGTATTCAAATTTTATCAAGAGGGATTAAATTTTTTTAGCTGTAATTTTATTTTTTATTTTTTTAGTGTGAAATTTGAAAAAATAATTGCATTTCTCTTATTCTTTAATAGATTTCAATAAATATGTAGTTTATATATATACTGTAATTTTTCATTATTTAAATAGCATTTTTGAATGCTATAATTTGTAAGTCTAAAAAAAACTTTGTTGGGAAAATTGACACACACATATACCTAAAAAACGCCAATAAAATAGTGAAACTAGTTCAAACATTTTAACCATAAAAAAGAATATATATATATTTTTCCAATTGTTCTATATGATATATACATATTTTTTTATAACAATATGTAATATATATGTTATGTAATATTTTACATAACATGTACATTCAGGCATTTTATCTATGGAATGCATTAACTTGTCTTGACCATGAACCACCACTGGTTGGTTCGAAACACGTCGACAAATGTCTCTCTATATGTGATTTACGCCGAAATCCTTCTTATAACTATGATGGATCACAGAAGCCTCAATTCTACAATGGTTCATATATATATATATATATACACTCAATAACTTCATCCTGCATATTAAAATATTTTATTAATGATCCACACTGAAACTTTTTATTATTATAAAAATTCTTAAATGTCACAAATCAATTTATATTATGAATTAAATTAACTTTCACTTCTTCTTTTTCTACATTGAATATTTTTTTATATACAACATTAAAATATTTTCTTTCTATATACATATATATATGAAGTTGAAAACAACATAGTTAATTGCATAGATCTTCAAATAGTTTATTTAAATGATGTGTTGAAATATTTTTTTAAGAGTGAGTCTCAAACATCTTACTCACATATGTTTTTCCTACTTCTAATAACTTTGACTCTTTTTTAAGTTGATATGAAATTATAATACGTCATGTGGACATATAAATATTTGATTAATGATTGAGAGTGACTGAAATATTTTTACAACATTGGGTTGTAATATCAATAACTAAGAGTGTGTGAATTTTTTTTATATCATTGGGTTGTAATATCAATGACTAATTGAGTAAGCATAGTGAGGTGAGGATCATTGATATTTTATAATGTTTTTACTTAGAACTAATTAAACATACATATTCATTTTTGTTTTTTTATTATGACTCACAATGTTTTTTTATTACGACTCACAATGTTTTTTATTTAAAGAATATTTTATTTTTATTTTAAGAGGGGCATATTTCAACTCCACATTGAGCACGGAAGGAATCACAGATCACCCTAATATATCTATAAATTGATATATTAAATTAAATAATAATTAAATTATAATGTTAACTCACTTTAAAAATTTAATAAAAATTATAAATCAAATTAATTCAATATTTTATATTATGATCATAATGTTTACTCACTTAAAAAGTGATAAAATAATAAATCAATTTCAATTCAATTGGTTATATTTTAATTTTCATTTTTTATTAATAAAATTACAAGCAAATGCTTTTGGAAAAATCATAACATTCATGTAAATTAAAATAGTAATGATTCATCCTATTTTAAAAATATATAATTAATAACATATAAAATTTTTAATTAATACAATTATGCTTAAAAATAAAAATGTTTCTAAATATAGAAATTTAAAATATATATAATATAGATAATAGTTATAAATGATTAATTATGTAAGTCCATTAGCATTAATGTAGGTGGTTGGGTAGAATGGCTATTTACATATGTTCAGATTATCTTTAATAATATAATAAGCTCTAATAAATGGAATTATACTAGATATTATTTTGGGATTCAACTGCATTAAGTAAGTCATTCATCTATGACCATTCCCATGAGAGATAGTCGTAACTCACTAATTTCTCATGATTTTTGAATAGTTCACTTAGCACTCATTGCATCGGGTGATGCTCACACGAGTGAAGAAGTGGGATTGAAACTAGTGAAATGAATCACATAATGTCAATCATCATAGATGAATGACTTACTTAACACAGTTAAATCCAAAAATGATATCTAATATAATGCACTGCGAAAACCCCTCAATACTTAAATTCAAAAGAGTGAAGGGAACTCTACTTGAATGGTTCATGAGGCACAATACTTGCTAAGTTTTGCAAATTAGCTAGCAAGCTAAGTGGGCTTGATTGTGGGGAGAAATTCATAGTTAAGCGCACTTGAGCCAGAGGAGATTTGGGATGGGTGACCTCCCAGGAAGTCCTAGTTACTGGGTGCAAGCCTCGGAAGAAGTGATGATTGACACTATGTGATTCATTTCACTAGTTTCAATCTCACTTCACCCAATGCAATGAGTGCTAAGTGAACTATTCAAAAATCATGAGAAATTAGTGAGTTATGACTACCTCTCATGGAAATGGTCATAGATGAATGACTTACTTAATGCAGTGGAATCCCAAAATGATATCTAATACAATGCACTGTGAAATCCCCTCAATACTTAAATTCAAAAGAGTGAAGGGAACTCGACTTGAATGGTTCATGAGGCACAATACTTGCTAAGGTTTTGCAAATATAATGCACTGTGAAATCCCCTCAATACTTAAATTCAAAAGAGTGAAGGGAACTCTACTTGAATGGTTCATGAGGCACAATACTTGCTAAGGTTTTGCAAAGGGGTAGCAAGTTAAGTGGACTCAATTGTGGGGAAAACTCCACAATTAAGTGTGCTTGAGCCAAAGGCAACCTGGGATAGGTGACCTCTCAGAAAGTCCTAGTTACCAGGTGCAAGCCTTGAAAGTGATGATTGACGCTAGTGATTCATTTCACTAGTTTCAATTCCACTTCTTCACCCCTGTGAGCATCACCCGATGCAATGAGTGCTAAGTGAACTATTCAAAAATCATGAGAAATTAGTCAGTTATGACTACGTGTGAACTATTCAAAAATCATGAGAAAATGAGTGCTAAGTGAACTATTCAAAAATCATGAGAAATTACTCAGTTACTACCTCCCATGGAAATGGTCATAGATGGATGGATTAATCCCAAAATGATATCTAATATAAAGTAACTACCTCTCATGGAAATGGTCATAGATAAATGACTTACTTAACGCGTTTAAATTTCAAAATGATATTTAATATAATGCATTGTGAAAACATCTCAATACTGAAATTATACTAATTTAATGAAAACTATTTTTCAAATTTTTTATGATGGATCAAAAAATAATTATCATTAATGTAATTAAAAATTCGATTATCAATTAAAAAACATTTATAAAAATCTTTTATAATCAACCAATTTTTTTATAATAATTAAAGCAATTAATTATATTAAACTGAATTATTAATTATTAAAATAATTTTTTATTATTTTAAGGAACAAAAATTATTGATTATAAACATTATTAACCAAATATTCTAACAATGAACTCATTATTAACCAAATTTTATGAGCTTACAATTTAGAGCTCATTATTAACAAAATTTTCTAACAATGAGCTTACAAAGTTTTAGTGGTGGCCATAAAGGCTTAAATATTTCTGGTTAGTTTTAGTTTGCAACATTATTAATAGAATGTTCTAACAATGAGCTCATTATTAACAAATGTTCCAACAATGAACTTACAAAGCTTTAGTGGTGGCCATAAAGCCTTACAAATTTTTTGTTAGTGTGTTGAATTATTAACGAATGTTTCACGAGTGATTCTACAAATTTTTAGTTGTGGCCATAAGCCCTCTGAATTAGTAATCGATGTTCTTTTGGACAGAGGAAATTAGAGGTCAAGATTGAATTGGATTAAGTTTTAGTGTGAAATTGATAAAAAAAAAAAGAGAGATTATTATAAATTTGAAGTTGAAAGGTATATATTTATTCAATGATTTAAAATAAGTTTAATTTTTTTTTTGATAATTTGGAAAAAAACCATTAATAGAATGTTTTATAGTGACTTATGCAAGTTTTAGTGGTGATCTCAAATCTCTCTATTAGTAATGAATGTTATTTTGGATTAAGTAGGATGATTGGAGTAAGTTAAAATTAAATTAGATGCAGAGTGAAGGAGTCGAGGAGAAATAGTTTGTACTTAATGATTTAAGTATTACTTAAAAAGATAGTTTTTTTTTTCAAACAATTAAATATTTTGAGTAATATAATTAATTTAGGATAATATTAATATTTATGGTGTGACTCTCAAGCATGAAACTTCCACTCAATGAACATGTGACATAAATATGTGTTCATGGGATATTTTACTTAGGATTCAAACAAGAAAATATTTTGAGTATTATAATTAATTAACTTAGGATAATATTAAACTTTTATGTGTGACTATTAAGCATGAGGTTTCTTTTCAATAGACATTTGACATAGCATGCATTTATGGGATATTAAAGAATATCTCTATTTTCAATAGATATTGATAAAAAATAACCAAAATCTTTTTGTTGAACCCCCTCCCAATATATATTTCCAATTAAAAATGTCTATTTTATTAGATAGATCTCTTATTTTTATTAGGAACCCTTTTAATATGCCTCAAATCCCATAAGCTCACCCGTACTCATCATCCCACTCCACCAATACCTACACTATATAGTCTCTATTTTTTATATTTTAAAATATCTATTGTATAAATGAACATGATAAGATATTGGTCAACATGGTAAATCCCTCTGGATCCCAAGGGTTATTAATCTTCAACCAACATCATCAAGATATTATTCTTTATGTTTGTAGTGACACTCTCAAGATTATCATTCTAAGATGCATCCATATAATATGTAATGTTCACATAAATCTTGGCATAAATATTGTTTTACCATGCAAAATCACACATTTAATATAACACAATAAACATTTTTAGTACAAAGGCCGACAAAAAATAATAATAAGATTCTACTTGAGCATAATCTACAAATTACCTCAATTTACCATAGCTTTAGTTACAATGCAATGGAAATACATACCAAATATTTTAGTGTATATGATAATATGACTACAAGTAATGCATATGTGTGCACAACACTAACAAAGCTATAATCTGCAAGTTACAAATACACTTTTTAGAAATTATATGGTCCTAAAAGCTAGAGGGTGTAGCACCCATAGATATTTAAACCCTGAAGTTATACAATAAATAAGCCGTCATTATTGGTAATGACGGAAAAATTAATGAGATAGTGAGCATCAACACGTATAATAGGGTTGGTGGGATCAACATAGTGGTAATTGTAAGCTTTGGCAGAATCATTCTTATAGAGAAAAGAGAAAGTAGTGAGTTTTCACGTCTAGAAATTTTCACAACAACCTACCATGTTGAGACATGCTAATTTAAGGCAAAGAGTGTGCTCTCATAAACCATGAAATAGACTTGCCCACTCCTCACTTGAAAAGAAGGTAAGTAATTCAAGTTCAAATCATTGATGGACGAATGTATCTGTAATTTCTTGAGCCATTTTAGGGAGACATGGTGATGGGAAGATTTTAGTCATCCATGACAATGAGGGAATATAAATCATGGGAATGGAGGCTGAATAGTGTGGTGGGTGGTTGATACATAGTGTACAAGGAATGAAATGAAATGCAGAAAAGTAAATGGAACGCACATAAAGAAATATAGCAGAGATTATAATAATGCAGTGGAAACCCAATTTTTATTAATAAATGAAATAACAAAATATTGTAGAACATGGATAGGCTAGAATGGTGGTAGTTATCTATGAACAGAGAGAGATATCATTTGTGTTCATTTGTAAAATATATCATAATATGTCAAAAAAATGGCCTTTTAACATAAACAAAGAACCCTAGAGGTATAAAAACCTAACCCTAGAAGATGAAGACAAAAGGATTTCAAACCCCAATGGCTTAGATGGTATGTCAACTTCCTGGGTCATGGCATGTTCGGTATCTCGTTACAAATTTCTAGTTAATAATTACACATTCCAACTAGGGCCCAGGATAAATCCCTACATTTATCGCTTGGGTTCCCACCACATCAAAAAGACATCGTTTAGGGCCTCAAAATGGCCCTAGTAGTTTAGTATCTAAATGAGTATGGAAAAATGCCCAAGATGGAGAATTTTTCTTTAAGCCAATGGAATAGGTTGGTGGCTACTGATATAAACCTAGATTAGTCCTCCCCCTAGGAAGGAATGGTTTCCATTGTGTTTAGTTCCCCCATCAAACGAGGAAACTTCTATTGAATTTGGATCCTAGTAAGCCACTTTCCATGGTGAAGAAGTTCCCCTAGTTTCACAACCTAATAGAGTTGTATGTGTCGTTAGTAGGTATCCTTTGCCTTATTGTCCATGACGTGGTCCACTATAACCATTTCAATGTAGTCATGATTGGGTTTTTTGTGGTCCAATTGATTGGTTACCTCTAAGGATTCCTACAAAGGTGGAAAATATGGTCAAATTAGCTCCACATTAATATTATATGCAAGTCAAGGAAAGGGGGACTACTCAATTCAAAATAATTTTCACCCACAACCTTTGTGATGTTATAAGGCCCATATTGTAGTGGTATAAGCTTCCTAATGGGGCATGTGAGGCACCATTTTTGTAAATCTAACCACACCATATTACCACCTTAAAATGTGTGTGGAACCTTGTGTAGGTCATATTATTACTTGTACTTGGCATTTGCATTCTACATGATATCATGGACCTGTTGTTGGATATGTTGAATCAACTCAATAA
Organism: Pinus taeda; assembly: GCA_000404065.3. Lineage (NCBI taxonomy): Eukaryota > Viridiplantae > Streptophyta > Pinopsida > Pinales > Pinaceae > Pinus > Pinus taeda. The sequence goes on along the minus strand of APFE030205760.1, from coordinate 113,062 downwards.
ATTTGGTTGCCTTATCTGCCTCGACTAAGCATAGGAGGACTTTGTTGGTGAAGATGCAATGGGCATAACTACATTAATTGTTCCCAATGGTTGGAACCCCAAGCACACTGGAAAAGGAATGTGGCCAATAAATTTATGGAGTGATTTGCTACAATTAAGTTGAACATATGGAAGGATTTTGTCCCATGTACAGGGATGCTTGGAGTTGTACATGCACAAGATAGGCATGATCATCCTATTGACTACTTTTGTTTATCCATCTGATTGTGGATGAAAGGAAATTGATTTAGTCAACTTTGTATCCATGAGATACCATAGGTTGGACCAAAAGGTGATGAGGAACCTACTATCCCTATCTAAAATAAGGGTTAGAGGTAACACGAAATGAACCCAAACATGCTCAAAGAAAAGTTTAGTAATGGCATTAGTTGTGATACTCTTCTTGCATGGTTCCAAAATGGTCATCTTAGAGAAATGATTGACAACTACAAACACAATCATTACCATGCTTAGTGGATGTAAAACGTAACATCTAATACATGAAGATGAACTCCTAGGGCTTGTCTATGGTAGATAGAGGAGTGTACAACCCATACTTCTTGATGGTTTGTTTAGAAATGGCACAAGCAGTGTATGATATGATATATTGCTTAGCATCTTGTTGAATCTTTGACCAGTAAAAATATGTTTGATGTGTTATTAGTGCCTTTTCCACACCAAAGTTCCCTGCCACCTATCTATAATGTGCCTCCTAGATCATCTTGGCATGCTTTCTTGAAGGAACACAAAGGTGGCATATGTACCACAAGAGTTCATCTTAGAGGTGGAAGTTTATAACTTTCTTTTTTAGCATCAACATCTGATATGTGGAAACAAAGTCAAAGTAATTGTTGTATAATTGTGGCCACCCAGAGGTTTCATGCCAAGAGGAGTTAAGAACTATGGTTAGTGCCAAAACTATTGGTTGACTCAGGCAGTTTACGACATGATTGATGCTAACTTTCTTGTATTTGATGTTCAAATGGAATTTTTACAGGAATGCAGACAATTTTTTATGGAAGTCATTTTGAAATTTTTCTCGTGTCTACATAAATTACAAAGTCTTGTGATCATTGTATATGATTGTCTCCTTCCCTAGAACATAATTCTTCCATTGTTGACAGACTTACTTGATGGAGTACATCTCCTTAGCATTGGTAAGGTATCTTTGGATAGCATCAGAGAGTGTTTCACTATGATAAGTCACAAGACATCCCTGTTAAGTGAGTACTTCACCAATAGCATAGTCAGAGGCATTTATATCAATCTTAAATGGATATTGCAGGTCTAGCAAGGTGAGGACGATTACAGAGAAAATTTCATGTTTTAAATCTTTCAATTCCTTCTATTGTGACTCAAAATAGAAAAAAATGCTTTTGCTCCTCCTTTTTCCTATTGACTTAAGGGGAAAATGATATAAGAGAACCCCAACATGAATCTCCAGTCAAAGTTAGCAAGGCCCAAGAAGCTAAGAATCTTTGTTAGAGTCAATGGGGCTAGCCAATATTAAATGAATTATATCTCGGTTGGGTCCACATACACCCCATTTTCATCCACAATGTATCCAAAGTATTGTATTCTCTACATGCCAAATGAGAAATTCTCCAAATTGGAATAAAAATTGTGTTTCTGCATGGTGTTTTCTGCATGGTGCTCAAGACATGTTGAATGTGTTATAAATACTCCACCCAAGTTCTATTAAAGATGAGGGTTACATCCAAATATACAACCATAATAGAGTTTATGAATGGTTGTAGGATATCATCCATCATCTTCATGAACATTGTTGGAGCATTAGTCAAGCCAAAGGGCATGACCAACCACTCAAAAATTCCTTCTTTAGTTTTGAATGTTGCGCTTCATATATCGGTTTGTTTAATTGGAACCTTGAGGTAGACTGAATTCATATCAATCCTACAAAAGGATGTGGCACCCTTAAGCTAGTCAAGAATATCAACCTTGGGAATCGACTATCTATTATTAACAATGATTTTTTTAGGGCTCAATCATAAATATAGAGTCCCTTATGAAGTTATATGACTAACCAGACACCATGGGCACCATCTTAAACACTCCTATTAAGGATGATATTTTTCCTCTGGAAGACGTTGAGTCGGGGATTAATAAGCTTGCTAATCGGAAATCTAAAAATATTGAAGGTTACCAAGCTAAGATCTTTAAAATGGGAAAATCTATCTTCATTCCTCATCTTCACAAGCTTGTCAATTTGGTTGTAAAGCATGGCTTCCCTAATCTTTGGACACAAAGCCTTATTGTACCTATTTTAAAAAATGGGGACAAGAGCATTCCCTCTAACTACAAGACCATTATGATTAGACACATCCTAGCCAAGCTTTATGGGCTCATTTTGGAAAAAAAAACTTACCCTTTGGCTTGAGAACCAGGGTCAAAGAGGTAAAGGGAAATTTGGTTTTAGGAGGCATCACTCGACCATTGACCACCTTTTCACTCTTAGGATCATCGCAAAGTAATGTCGCAATAGTAAAATTGATCTCTTCTGTTGTTTTGTGGACTTTAGAAAATCTTTCGACACTGTCCCTCGACATAAGCTCTGGGAGAGGCTTGAAGAAATCATGGTTCTTCCTGAACTGAGGATTTTTATAATCTACCTCTACGAGGCTGTCATTGCCAAGCTTAAGATCAATGAAGGGTGGTCTAAAGTTATTAAAGGTAATATCAGGGTTAAGTAAGGTTGTACCCTTTCTCCTACCCTTTTTGGTATTTACATCGATAAGCTAGAGGAGTTTCTGGAAACTATGGGCTGTAAAGGCACCGAACTCGCTTCATTACTCTTCTCCTTTATGCCGATGATATTGTTCTTCTTGCAAGGATCCATGATAAACTAGACAAGAATCTTAAGACTCTTCATGTCTACTACTCCAAGATGGGTATGAGAATTAATACTGACAAGACTAAAGTCATGATCATTAAATCCAAAAAGATCACACATGGTAGTTTTTTCTATGATAACCATTGTCTTGAGTAGCTTTATTCTTATAAATATTTGGGTAGTGACATTCCTCATAAGCTCAACTAGAATTATAGCATCAAGAAAAGAATTATTGGAGGTTGGAAAGCTTATTATGAACTTGGAAACAATTGTAAGTCAGTCGATATTTACATTTGGAGTAAAAAGAGGATCCTCTTTCAAACTCTCGTCACCCCCATTATCTTATATGGATGTGAGGTTTGGGGATGTAGTATATCTAGGGAGTTGTGGAGAAAGATTGAGATGATCCAAAAGAAATTCATAACCTATAACCTCAAGATCAAGGGAAATACTCCCTATCCTATCCTCTTGATCGAAACTGGCTTGTCCCCTATTGAAAGTGCGGCTATGTTTAGATATCTGATGTATAAGAAGAAGCTTCACAATATGGAATCCAAGAGGCTCCTAAAATTTGCTTCTAACTTTAGTCAAAATCCCCACCTGTGCCTCAAGTGCGGATGGCATCAAGATGCTCATTCTTGGCTCAACCTTTGGAGGATTAAGGAGGACATCATCATTGGAAGCAAGGATAGTATCAAAGATGCTATTACCTCTGATTACAAGGACAAGATGTGGAATTCTAAGGAGTTGGAGGGTAAAAGGAAGCTAAGGTACTAAAAGGAGGTGATCAACCCCACCCTTGATAACCAAAATTAGCTCTCTATGTTGACTAGCACTAAGAAGAAACTGAACATTGCTAGGATTAGAACTATCTCTCATGAGCTTCAGAATGAGACTGGATGGTGGTCTACTCCCAAGACTCCTTCAAACGATAGAATCTGTTAGATTTGTGATACTAAGAAGGTGGGAGATGAAAAGCACTTCATTTTAGACTCTTCAGCTCTTGCCCACATACGCTGTCAATTCCATATCATCATCCACACCTCCAATCTTCTTGACTCATTAAGTCAACCCAACTATAGCGATCTTGGAATGGTTCTTTCCCTACTCCTTGGATACAGAAATAAGATTTTGAAGAATGAAAATTAGATTCTTCTTTCTTGAGGTCCAATCGACTGGCATTGCTCTTAGTGGACATTAATCATCATCATCATCATCATCATATTTCATTTTTATGAATTAAATTATAAAGAATTTTTTTTTAGAGAAATCATAAAACTCATGTAAAATTAAAATAATAATGATTCACATAAAAATTTTAATTAATAAAATTATGGTTAAAAATAAAAATATAAATTCAAAATATAAAAATGTAAAATATATATAATATATATAATAGTTATAATTATTGATTACATAAATCAATTAAAGTTAATTTAGGTGATTAGGTAGAATGACTATTTACTTATGTTTCAAATCATCTTTAATAATATAATGAATGTAAATAAATAAAATTATATTAATTTAATGAAAATTATTTTTAAAATTTTTTATAATCAATCAAAAAAGTAATTACAATAATTAATATTAATTAGAAACTTGATTATCAATTGAAAAACATTTTTAAAATCTTTTATACTCAACCAATTTTTTATTATAATAATTAAAGTAATTAATTTATTAAAACTGAATTATCAATTATTCAAATGAGTTTTTATTAATGAAGAAAAAAAATTATTGATTTATGAAAATTATTAACCCCATGTTCTAACAATGAGCTTACAATTTAGAGCTCATTATTCACAAAATTTTCTAATAATGAGCTTACAAAGTTTAGTGGTGGCCATAAAGCCTTAAATATCTCTTGCTAGTTTTAGTTTGTGAAATGTTTTAGTTGGTGAAATGTAAAATTATTAACAGAATGTTGTACAATAAGCTTAATATTAACAAATTGTTCTAACAATGAGCTTACAAAGCTTTAGTGGTGGCCATAAAGCCTTAAAAATATTTTGCTACTGTGTTGAATTATTAAAAGAATGTTTCACTCATGATTCTATAAAGTTTTAGTTGGGGTCACAAGCCCTCTGAATTAGTAATCAATTTCCTTTTGGAATGAGGAAATTCGAGGTCTAGATTGAATTGGATTAACTTTCAATTGGAAATTGATAAAATTTAAAGTTTCAATTGGAAATTTGATAAAATTTAAAAAAAATTCAAAAGATTATTATAAAATTGAAGTTGAAAGGTATATATGTATTTAATAGTTTAAAATAACTTTAAACTGATTTTAAATATATTTTTTTTCTTCGAAAAAAAATATTAATAGATGGTTTATAGTTATTTATACAATTTTTAGTGGTGATCTCAAACCTTTTCATTAGTAATGAATGTTATTTTGGATTAATTATAATGATTGGAGTAAGTTAAAATTAAATTAGATTCCTGGAGGGAGGTGAAGAGAAACTTCGTGTAATATGATTCAAGTATTAGCTAAAAAAAATATTTTTTTCTAAACAATTAAATATTTTGAGTAATATAATTAATTTAGGATAATATTAAAAATTATGGTCTGACTCTCAAGCATGATACCTCCACTCAATGAACATGTGACATCACATATGTCACTTAGGATTTAAACAAGAAAATATTTTGAGTATTATAATTAATTAGTTTAGGATAATATTAAACTTTTATGTATGACTATTAAGCATGAGGTTTCCTTCAATAAGCATTTGATATAGCATATGCATTTATGGGATATTAAAGAATATCTCTAATTTCACTAGATATTGATAAAAAATAACCAAAATCTTTTTGTTGAACCCCCTCCCAATATATCTTTCCAATTAAAAAATGTCTATTTTATTATATAGATCCCTTATTTTTATTAGGCAACCCTTTTTATACACTTTAATGTCTATAATCTCACCCATACTCACCATCGCACTCCACCAATACCTACAATATTGTTGAAAAGTGTGCAACAAGAAATGTTTGTTGAGATTGCAACAAGATGATGGAGCTTAGTGGAAAGGAGTCGCCTTCACTAAGTGGGCCCGCAGACTGTTTTTGGCGCAAGTCTATTTTTAGACATATGGATCATGTCTATGGATTGCAGGCTGTTGTTTATGGATGATTGATCAAGTTGAAAAAAAATAGATGGACTTCTATTTTTAGACCACAACGGAGTGACACCACAGCGGAGTGACTGCTCAGTCTAAATATAGAACATTCAAATATTATTAGCTCATAATAATATTTAGACTATAAACTTTGTCTTATTCTCTTGGAGCACTTCAGGATGAGCTACGGATGTGGTACATGCAGATCCCAGAAGGAAATACGTGGTTACCTATGGGATGACTAATATTTGCATGCAGGACTTCAGTTAGAACTCAAGTGAGTTGAGTTTAGTGGACTGGAGGTGCAGTTGATGGAGTTGTGTTCAGTTTAGCTTTGTTAAACTGGTTGTATTTAGTCTAACTGGAAAATAGACTAGAGATGAGTTGGGTGAATTAGTTATTAATTAATTCACAAGTTATTAACTCATAATACAACTAATGAATACATCAGTTAACTCAGTTGCATGTCAGTGCATGTTCAGTTCAGCAGGGACAGGTGTTAGAGAATCAGATTGCTATCAGTTGTGACTATAGTTGTGCACCAGATCTTGCACACATCAGGGGATTGAGTATGCCAATGAGTTTGCACGTATTGTAGCTTGTGAATACGTTATTTAGCCAAGGAAAGACGTGGCTGCCTTGGTATTATCATCATTCTCTTGCAGGTATTGAGCAGAGGAGGCAGGCA